>SNQJ01S0067404.1:0-21617 GCA_010110895.2 Picea sitchensis | reverse complement strand
CTTATCTAAGATATATGAGAGATATGTGTGAGGATTTAAAGGGATTATATTTTGTAATAATGGGAAATAGGTTGAGAGAATAGTGGATCTGTAATAATGAGATGGTTATCTTATCTTCAAGGCTCTCATATATAAAAGAGAGTGCTCTCTCTTCATGAGAATTCAATTAGGAGGAATTAAATCATTAGAATGAAGATTAGATTTTGATTAGGTTTTGATGAAGGAAAGGGATTCTTAGCTTGGTTTCATTGGTTCATACTTTCATTATTGTTTCATGAAGATTGATTTGATTCTTGTAATGTAATTCAACATTGTCTTATTGTGTGAGCTCACATATGTCATTGTTGTTAACTCTTCACATGTTCTATTTCCCTTATGCAATTTCATGCTTTCCTAGTTAGTGTTTCAATGCTTTCTTAGATTAGTTTGATTTCAGCAACATAAATTAGATTAGATTAGTTCTACTTCAGTCCTGCACAAACAGTGCACGTGCTTCGTCATTTTATGTACCCCGGGTTGACAATTAAATAGTTGGGCAAGCACTACAACGTTATTATAATGACATATATTTTGCCTAACAACACCCTATACACAAGAGGAAATATTCCCTCGAGTGTTCATCTCCCGCATGCACATCCTTGCATTCATCATAGGTATGTTCCACTATTGGAACTAGTTTTTCTTACTTGCGACACTTGTTTCCTCCTCTGTATCATAACATTCATTTGACTATGATAAAACAAAATAACGATGGGTGGGAAGGGATTATTATCTTATATTGGAAGTAGTTGTGTTGCCTTTGAAAAGAGCACAAAATGTTTTGAGTCCACTTGTCATCATAATTTTGGGTTTAGCATGACCTTAGGAAGTTGAGCTCATTACATAGAGTTTACTCCTCCGACTGGTTACTCTTCCAGTCCCTATGGAGAGTTTGATTGATGCCTCCTACATCTCAAAGTTTTATCATTGATTCTATGCATCCAAAGTATTCTATATGTCGCATGCTCTTGTTCAAAGGATGTCTATCAACATGTGTTGTCCATTCCTCAGAACTCTTGACTTTGCATTTTGGCTATACCCTTAGTTTTTCTCAGAATCACATGAATTTGTAGTCCTATTGCGCACCCTGGTCCTACTTTCCTCATTGGTAGGTAACCTTGAACCCAATAGTCGACATTTCATCATTGGTCATTGACTGGATGGTTTCCCTTGTATTCAATGACAAGACATCTATTCACACATTACGATTCATGTAGTGTCTTGGATTCCATTAGCCTTATTGGTGGTTTCCTCATCTTTGTCAACAGTTTTCCTTATTCATTGTTATTTAGAGGGTCCTTTTCATGTACTTTTTACACCTGGATCACGCGAAAGACACATAGGGTCCTTGGTTCATGAACATGTTCTTCGTCTGATTTTCTCCAAATCATCAAGCTCCTCCTTTGTACCCCATGTTGAATGATGAGAGATGCCTTAATTCTCTCCTTTCATCAGGTCTCCTTCCATTGACTTGAGCTCATCTATTATGTAGATGATACCTAGAGTCCTATGAGTACCTAGAGGCTTGCAGTCATTAGTGGCAGGTTCTCTCGCCATCGACAGTTGGGAATACATAAATGTCTCTTGATCGATGGATTCTTCAAGTGTTTGACCCCAACCCCTTTATTCACACTTGTAAGAATGTACTCGGTGCCTTGATACCTACTTTCATCATTGGTAGGTCATCTCATGTTTGTTAATGGTATACCTCAATGACCGGTAATCAAACGAAGTCTCCTTGTGTTCGACCTCAACTCCTTTATTCACATGATGTATACTTGCACCTTTGGCAGATCGTGTAGAAGACTTGAAGACATCAGTTTATAGTCGCAGCTTTCCTAAGTTGTTGCTACCTTTCATTGGACCAGTACCTATGTGACTTCAGTGATCATGGGAGATCATATTGTACGCCATTGTATACAGATATATTCATATTGATTTTGAGATTGGTTTTATTGGGCCTTATTCGTGACTATTACAACCTTTGGCATGTAGCCGCCTTTGCATTACCTATTCATGGCCATGGAAATTAGTTCGGTATATTTTCAAGTGGATCTGCAGTGTAATTCAAATTGGCAGCCATGTTTGCAAATTCAGTACAGATTGTAATGAGCAACTAGTTCTTCCAGTTGGGTCACCATTACTCCACTTCTGGGTTTTATAATGTATTTCATCCATCGCAGATACTCCTCTGACCTCACACATTAGGGGGGAATCTGTTATATCAAGATTTTCCTCACCCTATGAAAACTTGTACAGAGGGCCTTTTTCCATTTCCCTATATTACAACATGTGTATACACAGGTTTCACCACTACAACCCGCGTACAACGGGATTTGTGCCAAAATTAAAAAATGGTGTCAGGTTTCCATGTCATGTCACAAGATCTATGATCCTTGGCCTTCCATATACTGGAAATGTTTTGACTCGGTCCTTCAATTCCACTTGAAGGCTATAAACGGGCCAAATCCGAGCTATGGAAAAGAGGAGAAGAATTCAACTTTGAGAGCAAAGTTACTCTGGAGAAATTATTCACTTCACATTGAGTCTGCATCCCTTTTTCCTTTAAGTATGACCACATTTTTCATCCCCAAAGCTCTTCCCTTATTGATTGAGAACCTCATTTTGTCTTTTATATGAGCTTGCCTTTGGTGGAGGCCCAGCTAGAAGGAACTTAGTTTCTTGGTTCCAAACCGTGCTGACACAGAAGTTTGTAACTCATTCAATTTTGATGACTACATCTTAATAGAAATACTCTTTTCTCATCCAATTAATATCTTACGAATATTTGAATTGTTATTCCATGGGTTTATTTGTTATGAATATTGATGGATTATGCTATCGAATGTGCTAACATTATCTATTATCACCATATTCTTGTGTTTCTTGGTTGTTGAGGACTAGTTACAGGTATATTTCTTTGGGTCAAGTGCTCAATGGTGGACTTCATCAAATGTCTGGATGAGGTAGGCCTTTTATCTTATCTTTCTAGCATATTTGTTTATATATCATACTTGAGATTAGAGTTGATTTCTGCAGTCATTTCAGTCTATTGTGGTTTGCCCCAAGTCATAGAGAGATTTTCCTCGTAACAGTGAAGCTATGAAATTTACTTCTACTTTGTAGAGGCCGACCACCTTGAAACGATGCAAAGTGGAAGTGGATACCGCAAGGTTGTCTTCTAGGTGATTTTCGCTTCTAGGGATAACTTCAATTGAAAATTCATCAAACTTTTCATGGCATCCCAAACATCGTCTCTATATTGTTTTAACCTTGGGTTTTTGGCCACAAATGTCATGTTAACCTGTGAGACAATCAAATCTGAATCCCCTCTTCCGTGAAAATATTTGATGTTCATATCAATGGAAAATTTAAAACCCAAAATTAGGGATTCATACTCATCTATGTTGTTAGTACATTCGAACTCAAGTCTGTATGAGAATAGGGTATTTTCTTTGTCTAGTGAGATCAATACCACTCTAGCACTTGATCCTGAGCTCGAGTGTGCACCATCAAAAACCAATCCCTAACATCCATCCCTCTCTTTTTCATACTGAAAGATAAAATTTTCAAAAATGAAAGTGTTGTTGATTCCTTTGTTGATAACTTGATGACAAAATTCAATACAATTGACGGGTTTCACAACAACTTCTTCCTTACTCTCATTTTTTGTGATGGGCTCTTCATTTTCACTTCCCATGATATGAGGTTCCTATGTTTCATTGGGTGGGGATATAATCTTTTGAATATGTTGCATCAAATTCTTCTATGCTTTGTCTATCACCATGGCCTCCTCAATTCTCAACCTTTCTTCCACTGAAGGAGCCCTTTTTCAAGACTCTGGTGTTTTCCCCTTCCCTATGGTACTCATTATTTGAGCAGTATCTCTCCTAGAATATTCCCTTCTCTCCTTATCCAAACAATCCTTGGTGACAAGGGGGTGGTTAGGAGGCGGAGCAGTGAAATTGGTGAACAAGTTAACTTGTATGACTTATTTGGGACAGTCCTCAACTCAGTGGAAGGAGGAATCCAAATTCTCCTCAATTTCACATGTCCTTTATTGGGCTTCAATCAAGGTATAAGGGTGAGTTGTCTCTATTATGAAACCACAAGGGTCCTTTATGGCTGATATGTATGTCTTGAGGACACTATTTTGAGTAGCCTCGAAATCTCAAGAAAAAATCTTTACAAGGATCTTGAATCGATTGTTAAAATCATGAATGTGTTCCCCTAGATTCTTCTTACAATGATAGAATTCATCATAAAGGAATATGTAATCTTTCCTTTTCGTAAACCTCCTAATGAAAATATCTCGAAAGGTATCCCATTTTTTTATTGTCCTTGTTGAGATATTCTCATACCAATCTTGGGCCTTCCCAACAAGAGTGCAAGAGAAAAGCCTCATTTGAACGTCCTCATATTGGTCATAAGGTTCAAGGGACCTGAGAAATTTATTTAGGTGATCCTCTACTAGAGTTGAGTCTTCTCGTGAAAAGGTTGGAAGCCACTCTTTGAAACCCTTTGGGACCTGGTGAGGTGATCCAGGGATATTATTCATATTCAAGGGTTCATAAGTTCCTTTGACCCATTGATTTTGGGGAGTGTTTGGTGGACAAGGTATGGATGGAGTTGAAGGTCCTAGGGAGGTAGGAGACAACAAAGGTTTAGTAGGTTTGGACCCATATTTAGTACGTTTACATACAGGAGTAGGGATAGGGTAATCCCTCCCTCAGTTTTGTCTCATGGTGGAGTCGTCAAATGATTTTTATGAATATCTTATCAAGAAAGGAAAAGGAAAGGAACTTCCCTCAAGTGGATTCGCCAGAAAATCTAGGGGCAAAGGATTTGGGATCAAAGCTTGTCAAGACGTCTTTAGGGCATGAAAGAGGATTAGAAATCATCCCCATCAACAGTGAGAATTATGAGAATACCTATCCATTGTCACCTTAGATAGGGACTCCCCTCGATTTAGAGATGATGAAATAACCTCAAGGGGGGGATATCGGGTGACCCTAGCCGAAAATGAGATGGAAAGTGGAGTAATGGAAAGTGATTCCCATATAGGTCAAGATATGAAGTGGAATATGGCTTGGAAACGAGTCTTGGTGATGGTAAATTGTTGCTAGAGCCTTGAGTACCTGTAGAAGAGAATTGTACCTACCCGAGACAAGAGAAAAGACAAGTATACAAGCCCAATATTAAAATGAACAAGCAAGTGAAGCTTGTTGTCCTATATATCAATAGTAAAAAATGATATAAATAAAAAATTAAATTATAATAAAAGTTGCTAGATATCTCATTGAAAGTAAAGTAAAGATGCAAAAGATTAAACCAACAAAGACTACTATAACTCAAGTAAGATAAAGAAAGACTTCAGTGATAAAGTAAGGATGATAAGTAATGTTCTTGAAGAGATATTATGAAAACCTTATGGTTGTAGCCAAATATTGTTGCAACAGAAAAATCTACCCCAAGAAATCAGTAAACAACTTTCCCAACAACTAGCCAATATCAAGTAGATTATCAAACGAAACTTGCAAGCAAATTCCAACGGTAGATTAGTAAGTGAAGAAAGAGTTTAAGAGTATTTTGTTGTAGCCATAATGGATGTAGCACAAATTTATTACAACAACAAGAAATAATTGGCCAAAGATGATTCCCTAGAGGCTCAAGGAGGGTAATAGCATATAGAATTGACTGCACTTTAGACATTTGGCATATCTCAATCAAACATGTTTTTCAATGCAACTATTTTATTTGTCCAATGAATTTTTTCATATTAGTGACTTTAGTCTATGGGTAAATGGAGTATTTGTTATAAGGTTTGGTTCCACAATATCTCTAGGGATGCAGGCCCTTCTACTCCCTAGAGCTTGCAAAACCAACAAAGGTAAGGCTAGGAGGGTGTAAGCCCTTTTACTCCTCCTAGCAACCATGTAAAAATAACTTATAAAGTAGAAACCTTGTAAAAATAACTTATAAACTAGCAAATAATATGAAACTTGGTGGAGGTTGTACGCTCTTATACTCCTCCAAGGTTTTAAGACAAGAATATAAATTAAACTAGAAGAAAACACCAACAAAATACAGAAATTTACTTACCAATTCCATAAAATAGCAAGATCAAACCCTAGTTTACCAAGAAATATCCATCCATAAGCAAGAGAACAAGCCTCCAAGAGGTGTGTAACACCTTATCTCCACAATATACCATAAAAAAGCATCCAAAGAATGATGCACAAAAGAGAGATAGTCCAAAATGCCCGAGTAGGGTGCACATTTCAGCCAAGTAGTCTTCTCTACATGAGAGAGCCATGATCAAATGAAATGAATTTGATTCTTATTTATAAAAAAACTTCTAAGAAGTGTTTGTCTGCATAGATTAAGGTAAACCACAAAATAAGTGAGCCATTCCCCCCTTTCTTTCCCCTTTACAAAGTAATTTGAATTCAACTTTAAAAATGCACATAAGAAACACTAGAAACATGACATCACACCCTAAAGGGTGACGTTTGGCACTTTAGTGAAGTTGTTGGGGTTGTAGGAGAAAGTGATAGGCCTAAAAATTTCATGTGTCCTCAAGCCAAGTTTCTCCTCCATAATGCAAGGGTCCTCCCATCCAAAATTTCCAAGTGTCCATCAACCACCACATGCTCTAGCCCCAAAACAAGACGTCAAGCCTAGAAAAGTAGTGTAAGAGCTCCCAATCAAGTCATTGGGCTGGAAGAGGGCTAGGTGTCACTGTATAAGGTGTCCTCTCTTGCCTCCAAAGGAAATATCCATCATCTAGTTGGTCCCGAGGTGTGGTTGATGGCATCCAACCTATGGGATTCCTGCCCCAATTAAGGTCCAAGCTAGGCTTGTTCCTCCAAAATGTCCATCAACAAGATCCTACAAAGACAGACAAGTGCAACCTCCAAGGATATCAATTCAAAGCATCATGGCAGGTAAAATCACATTTAATACAATATCCACCTAAGCATGTACATCAAAAACTACCTCATCAAATTAAACAAGTTCTCAAAGACCTTATACAATTTGCAAAGTTTAGGTATGGGAGGGTCGACAATGTGACCTATTGGGTGAATCATTCCTCAAGTCAAGGAGTGTTTCCTAGGTGGAATCCTCTCTAATTCATGTGGAGAAGATGAAGTGGATGGGGGGAATAATTTTGGGTATGGGGTTGATGACATACAAGGGTTCTTAGTGTCTCATTTAAGGGTGCCTTTGTAGAGGCTATGTTGCACCTTCATTTTCAATGCATCCTTTTTCCAAACCCATTTAGTTTCCATTAATTAATTCATGTATAGAACGACTGGTTACTCCCTATGGGTAAAATAAAGCTTGGGTTGAAGTACCACAATTTCACTTGAAGGGAGAGGTACACAAAGTGCCATAGAGGTAAAGTCAAGCTTGTAATGCACTTGTGTAGATCCCTCAACAAGTGGGACATTTTTATGTATGTATATCTGCTTTTGTAGGTATTTCATTTTTTAGGAGAAATGTTTCATTGTTCTCAAAACCTCTTTGGCTGAGCATATGGAAGGTTATAGTTTTGGATTTTATCTCTTTCGAACTACATTCCCTCTAGGCCTTCAGCCCCTTCTTCCCATGAAATGAGGTACAATCCCTTATTGGTTCAGTACACCTAGAAATCCTAAAATATAAGACGCTGAGAGGATGAAGTGTGAAAAAATATAAGTATGATCGAGAATGGCACGATGACTTGTCAAGGGGACCTCCTAGTAGTAAACCCATTCCTAAGGGTGACCACTTACTAAGGTGCAATGTCAACCACCGAGGTGAAACAGGTAAAAGAACATAATTTCTATAATCAAAAGTGGATTTAAATGCAACATACTCAAATGCCTCAAGTAATAAAGTGACACTTACCAAAATAACTTACTTGTACCTCATGGCGCAAGACCCATTGTCTTCCAAAAGTAAGTTGATGTGGTGAATGCCATCATGACGAACTAAGGATGTTTGGTGGTGAAGTGGGTCTTTGTTTGTGCCTATGGATCTTGTCCATCATATGTCTCTTGGTACTCCATGTCTGCAACCTGAGGGCCTTCAGACATCATCTCCTTAGTTATCCCTAGAAATTAGGGATAGCAGGAGACATGTAACCAGTCGTTGTGGTTCATGTTGGGGGCAACCCACCAGCCTCTTCTAGTCATGTTGGGGGCATGAATCTAGTCACTACAAGTCATATTGGATATAGTCAACCAACCTCTACTATTCATGTTGGATGTATGCAACCAACCACTACAAGGCATACTGGGGGAAAGAAACCAGCCACTACAATTCATGTTGGGAGTGAGAAGTTAGTCACTGCAATTCATAATGATGATAAGTGCCTAGTCATTGAAAGTCATAATAGAGATAGGTCACCAACAACTACAATTCATGTTGGGTGTAAGTAACCAACCTCTACGATTCAACCTAGGGTCAACCTATCAACCAATGTAAGTAATGTTGGCGGAATTGATTCTACTAAGAGACCTAGATGAATAAGACATAAGCCTAAGTTCCCTTGTAATATTCGCAAGGGATATCACCTTACTCATATGTGCCTTATTATTCTAGAGGTTCTAAGAGTGTGGTCCTTGTTTGAAGGCCCTTCTAATCCCGAGTCACCTTAGGTTTATTAACAACCTATTCAGTTATTGGTTGATGAAGTGGTTGGGCTGATGCAATCTTTGGCCAATCCCTCTCTTATTTCATAGGGTGATGTGTCTCTTGATGGTTCATAAAGCGATCATGTTGGGGAAATTTTCAGTCGATCCCAGTCTTCTCTTGGAGAGTGATTTGTCTACCCAACTGGTCACACTAATTCAATATTTGGTCGATCCCACTCTTTTCTTGAAGAATGTTAAGCCTACCAAAGCAATTGAGTTGATGCAATATTCGATTGATCCCTCTTCTTTTGGGGAGTGATGTGTCTATCGACCATTTCTTTAGAATTTCTAGTTCAATACCTTCTGAAGAAGGGGTCTTTCCACTTATTTTGAGCATGCCCCTACAAATTTGAGGATGGCTTCCTTCGTTTGGAGTAATCTTGTTGAGTGTCACCTTCCTTCTTCTACACCCTTTCAAATAAGGGTTGAAGCTAATTCAAAAAACATTTATCAATGTATTGTATATGAAGGAGCCTCTGCAAGCATTTTATCCTCCTTGACTTGGCAAGCATTGGGTTCTCCCAAGCTTGCATCAAATACCAATGAGTTGTTGTCTTTAAAAAAAAACCTAGTGAATATTTGGGGATTCTTCCTCACTTTCCTATCTTTTTAGGTGGGAAGATTGTCCTAGTCGTTATGATAGTGGTGTCAGGCCCTTTAGACTTCAATATGCTTCTTGGGTGTGATTATGTGTATGCTATGAATGTTGTTGTGTTTACGCTCTTTCGAGTGATGCATGTTCCTCACAATAGAAGCATTGTGACTATCGATCATCTTGCATCTAATAATCACCATCCTAATTAGAGTTTATCTCAAGTTACCCATTTTTATATTCCTATTTTTCGAGTATACTCTTCCCCGCCATAGGTAAACTATGTGGTGTCACATCCTCAGTGTTTACTACTAGAAATGAGTCTTTACAACAATTTTTTCCTTCTCGAGACAAGATCTCAGAAATTGATCATGTGATTTATCTAATCAGGGAACAAGAACCCTTTCTTTCTCCTATTATCCTAAGTGATCTTGAGTTTCCTATTGAGTCTATTCTTATTGTTTGTCAGGCCTCGAGCCCTGATATTTGTGAGTCCTTGAGTCCCAGTTTACATGATTTATTGAATGTTGAATTGCATTTTGATGAAGCTATCCTTGAATCCATGACTACAAATGGTCAATCATGGGAAGACATCCATCATAGATTGTTGTTTCTTCTTGAACTATAAACTTTATAGGTTGACTACTAAAAAAACACTTATCTTGATCCTAGCGATCGACTCTACCTGAAAAAGTACTATGCATAAGCCATAAGGTTGTGGGGTGATTTGTACCATATTGTACTTTTAAGATTTATTGTTTTCAAATTCTGTATTCCATAGCACAAGTTGTTATCAGAGGTTTATATATTGGATTTATTAACTTCTTGGTGAGTTTTGTTGGTCATATATATAGGAATTTGGAGAAATTTTTCTTTGGTACCTTTTTATCGTGTCAACCCGTTCTAATAGGTAATGATCTTGAAACTGGGATATAGGTTAGATTTTCCCCTCCATGAATTTCTACATTATCCATTTCCTGGTTCATTTTTTCTTAGGGTTGAACCCATTGAGTTACGACACAAAGCCTTCTTTTCTTTTTAGAAATGTTGTAATTCACATGCTAGAGCCTACCATTCATGGGTTCCCCAGTTAGAACCATTTTCACAGTTTGGTGCCCATGTTGAAGTACTTTCATAGTCTTGGGAGCCCTATTTAGTTCCACCGTGACTTTGCATCAAAGACATGTGACTTCTTCTCAATATTTTGTTGTCCAATACCCATGGGCCTCCCACATTTATGTGTTTAGTTGTTATACTATATTGCATTATATCACTTGCACTTTTGAGCCTAATTCCCACTTCATCTTCTTGTCCTATAGCATGTTGCTTATGCATTCTCTTCAGTTTCCATCCTTTTCATTTATTGCCTTTTTGAATTGACACATGTATCCATGGAGGAAACATTCCCCTGAGTGTACATATCCTACACATGTTCCTTGCATTGATCATATGTATGTTCATGTGCTTGGAAATAGTTTGCTCGTCCGCGACACTCATTTTCTCCACTGTATCATAGAAATCTTTTATTCTTTTTCAGGATTCTAATATGAAAAAGACAAAAAAAAATCAAATATAAAAAAGAGGATGGGAAAGAGTTTAGTTCTTAGTATGTTTGACCGTAGCCATGTCGTCCTTGAACAAAGCAATAATTTTTGAGTCTGTCTCTCAATAGTTTTAGTTTCAGTATGGCTTTAGGAAATTGAACCATGATTTGTAAGTCTTTACTCCTCCAACTAGTTATCCTTTTAGTCACTATGGAGAGTTTCTCAATGCCTCCTTTGTCATGGACTAATATCGTTGTTCATTATTGAGACTATGATCCCCAAGTCACTTTTTTGTTGTGATTTTGTTCAAGGGAAGTCTTAGCATGCATCGTCCATTCCTCGGAACTCTTGAATTTTCATGTTGGCCTTACCATTTTGAAGTACTTCTTAGAATCAACATGAATATTTATCTTATACTTGTTCCAATATGGAAGGTCCCCATTGACTTCTTTCTAATGGGTCAACATTTATCAACTATGACACATTGTTCTTAGAGTTTGACCTAGAGTAACACCCTAACACTATTTACATCATTGATAGGTGACCTTATGATCAACAAATGCCATTCCATCATTGTTCATTGACTGAGAGGTTTCCCTTATGTTAGACATAAAGACCCTTAATCACACATTGGGATTCATGCAGTACCTTGGGTTCCATTTCATCATTGGTGGAATTCCTCACCTCTGTCAGTAGTTTTCATTTTTTTCTATTTACTTAGAGGATCTCCTTTGTGTGCTATTCCATCTAGTGCATGCGATAGACGTACCCAGTTGTGTGTCTATTTAATTTTTTGTCGAAGTCCTTCAAAATATTTGGACTTTTGTTGTTCCTCGTGCTAGCTGATGGGGGATGCCTTAATTCCCTCCTTCCAGATATATTCTCATTGACTTTAGCTCATTTTATATGGGATCATGATCTAGAGTCTTTATTAGTACCTTGGGGCTTACTTCCATTAGTGGAAGCTTCCATCGCTATTGATAGTGGGAATACATCAATATCCAATATCCTCTGATCGATAGATTCTAAAAGTGTTTGATGTCAGCTCATTTATTCGCAGTTGCTAGAATGTACTAGGTACCTTAACACCCATCATCATTATTGGTGGGTTGTCTCATGTTTGTTAAGGATATACATCAATGATTGGTAATCAAGTAGTGTCTCACTGTGTTCAACTCCAACACATCTATTCACATAGTGTAGACTTGTACCATCGGTGAACTATTTTCAAGACCTTGAGTCTGTAGTAGCATCAAATCTTCCATGTTGTTGCCCAAGTTGTATTGGGAAGTACCACTCTATTCATGACATTGGTACTTGCGGAGGATTAGTTTTTCCATATTTTTTATTACATATATCCTCCTCTAATTCTGAGACATAGATCCATTGTGTATTTCTTTGTGGCTATGTTATTTTTTGACATGGATCCACCATGTACTCATTTTTCATTGGATCCATTATGTACTCATTTTTCATGGCCAATATCATTGCTTATATACATATCTCCTGGATCCATGGTGTACTTGATTTGGCAGCCATGCTTTTCTCACTTCTGAGCATGGGTATGCCCGTCTTAGTAAGAGAGTAGTCTGTTAATTTTTTTTTTGTAGGTTTTGTTCTAGTTCAGTGTTTAGTGAACTCTGTCTAGGGCTACTACACACTTCCCTCTTATATTATACAATATATTTCAGCCATCAGTTTCCCTTCTCACCTCACACATTAGGAGGCATATGTTATAGCATCTTTTTTCACCTCATAACATAGATGCACGTATTGTCCTAATTGATTATCCCTCTCTCTACTTGAAGTCAAAAATTCCCATATGTTCCTCCTCAAATTTCTTTAAAACCCCCACTTTTCAAGCCATACTCACCCTAATAGATATGCAACACACGTATGCAACTTTGTATACACATGTTTCTCTTAAGCAAAGTGCATATGCATTTTATTGTCTCAAAAAACATATAAAATTTGTGAACTTTTTGGTGAGGCTTATGTGTTCCTCTGGCTCTTGACCCCCTATTTTATGTGGATAAATACTCCAACCAGTTGTGTGGAGTATAAAATTAAGCCAAGGGGTATAGGAGAGGCATTCATCCCATATATCATGATTGTATTAGAAAATTTCCAAGTCTGCAAGCTCTTATTCTCAAGTCTTTGAGATTCCCTCTTTAGATATGGAAACCCCTATTTCCAGTCATCCTTGTTATTCTATCTTTTCAGTGAGAGGATCCTTCTCTCTCTTGGACATTGTTTTAGCAAGGAAAGTTAGAGGGATTGAATTACTCTTCTAAATGCCCGAGCGGAGGAATCCAGAAGTCGGTTCTGGAGCAGTGTCGATAGCAACTTCGGGTGAATTCTATACATGCAACTTGTTGTTTATATCTATAGTAGACCTCTCTTTCTTGTCCCTATCATTTTTTAATGGTTCATTTCTGAAATCTTTATATGCATTCGATAAGGTGCAAACTAACATATTGATCATACTTTATGTTTGAAGTTATTAGTTAGTTATAACATCTACCTCTCTTGCCACCTAGTTCATTTGTGAGTGTGGGTTGATATAGGAAGTGTTTTAGCAAGAGATTTAGAGTATGGACTTGTGAAATGGATCTATGTTGGCACAGGGGCAAAACTAGGTTTTAACGCTTCAACAACGCACCAACAAAACCCTAACTATCGACCCTTTCGGCAACACCTGCGAAACAAATGAAGTCTCACCCGAGGTAGAGGCAGGGGTGGTTGCAAGATTCAAGTGTATGCAACCTAGATGGGACATAGATCTGTGATTACAACAATCTAAAAAAGTACTTAGCACTTATCATTCATCATTATTTAACCCTTATTCACATCGCAGATAAAACCCTAATTACAGAGCAATGCAGTATTCAATCAAATCTAACACATCTAAGAACTTAGCATATGGAAACATAGCATATCTAGCATTCATTCACATCACTAAGAACTAAGCTATCATAACAGATGCATCATACAACTAATCATAAATCACATGAATAACATAATAATCATAATGCACAAAGAAACCATAACACAGGATATACGTGGTTCACCCACAGCGTGGGGCTACGTCCACCAACTCTTCTTCTTCTTTATTATCTTTTGTCAATCATCTTACATGCACAGAGCCTCAAAACCCACTCCACACAGGACAGGAGATATGCGTGCACCTCCCCAGATCCTCCTTCCCTAAGCTAGGTTACAACACAAAGCCTTCCTACAGTCTGCACATAGGCTTCTTACAATCACTTGCACTTAGCTCTGTAAGATCTCAACACACAGTATGCACAAAGCCTCTAGATTCTCACTAAGTCGATTCTACTAGGTCTAGTGTCTCTTTATTACATTGCCTAGATATCTATTTATACTTTAAAAAATGGTCCTAAGCATGGGTAAAACCCATGGGCCGACATCCCATACTCGTTAAACCCTAAACCCAAAAATCCCTAAAAAGAGGCGAGATCCCGCGATCTCCGCTTCGCCTTGCGCTCCTCCTTCGACCAGCATGTCGAAGTCCCAAAAATGGTCAAACATGACCAAATTTATCCAAAACTTGGTTAAGGGCCAACAGGCCCCCAACACTCACCTGTGACTCGTCCCGAGTCACTCTGATCTGGGTAGCTTTGCCTTAAAATCCTCGAGCTTAGCTCGAGATTCTTCGACCTGCTTCTTCACTAGGGCCTCCTTCTCAGTGAACTCCTGAATAATTCTCTCGTTCACCGGTCCTGCCAAGCGTTGTTCCACTGAAGTGACCACTTGTTCCAGTTTTGCACCACATCCTTCAATCTCCTCAAAAAGTATGCAAGTTGCATCCTGTACTGGCTGGCACTTCTGGGTCACTTCCATGACTTTACTCTAGATAGCATGGACTTGTTATTGAACAGTGCATTGTTCCTGGGATCTTTTCATTCTCTTGACCGCTAACAAGGGATTCAAATGAGCTTGCACCATTGTTGCTTGATGCTTTGCCTCCTAGAGCTATGACTCCAGTGTCCTTAGTTCAGGGTCCTCTGCAAGGTGCTCGTAATTTTGTACACTTCGAATACTTAGTTGTTTACATTCCACAACTAATGCTTTGATTCTCTCAACTGCACTCTGGGCAGTTGCTTCTATCTTATCACGCACTTCTTGCGGATTGCTTTGCACTACCTATAACTCTAGTTCGGATACTCTCTGTTGGAGCTACTAAATGGATTCAGCAAGCTTCACTACTTGACTCTCCACTAGGTATTCTTCTATCTGTTCTAAGTCTGTCATAGAGAAAAGTGCTCTAGTGATTGCTTCTTTAACGCCCACCTGCTCCGTGAGCAACTATTCTTTCTCCTGCTAGATTTGCACTCTATCCTCTACGAACTTCGCTTGTAGGTCATCTTTTTCCTACTGTGCAACCTGTCGTTGCTCTATGACTTCCTCTTGTGCTTGCTTTAGGGCCTCTGTGGCCTATTATTTTTCTTCCTAGACATGGTGAAGGCGAGATTCGGTTGCATCTTCTATTCTGCGTAGATCTGCGGGCTCATCTCCTAACTCAATTCCTTCAAAAGGCGATGGTGCAGTGGACACTGTGCAGCTGGAATGGAGGGCATGTTGGACCCCTTTTAGCTCTGCTTCAATTCGATCATACATGGTTTCTTGCTTGGCTTCATTGCACTGTAAAATATCTTCTGAAGTATTTGATACAACGACTATGATGAGGTCTATGTCATCCATCGTGAGCACAGTCTGCATCTGTGGTTTACTAGCTTTGGACTTCTTTCGCGATGTAGGTTTCGTGGGGGAACCCTTCCTTTTCTTGGAGGTCTCAGCCTCATCAATGGGATCCTTAGGCAATGTTACTTCGCCTCACTTCTGTTTGTATTCTTCCCCATTGTTCTCTTCTTTGTCTACTTCGTCATCACCTCCTCCTCCTGGTGACTCTGAAGCAGTCTCTTTGGATGCACTATTTAGCTCATGTACCTATTCCTTATTCTTTCTTCTACCGCTTTCGGGTGCATCATACTCTTCGTGAGTGACCATAGGACTTCCAATGAGGTCGGGTTGGGGAAGTTATGCTTGGTCGACAGGTATAAGGAAGTCTACAGGCCATTCCTTAGTTATTTCTTCCATGTCCACCTCTGTCATCTTATAGTAGGATTGCATCTCTTCTTTATGTTCATCTGCATGCGCAGTGATATAAATAAAATGTATATCTGCACATAACTTCACAAATAGTCTGAACCTGTGTAGGGTGTTCGAAGTCATATGAGGGAAAGACTCAATATCCCTCTTCAACTGTAGGTAGTAGGTGTGGACCACTGTGTTGGACTGCCATTCCTTCACCATGTTGGTCGAATACCATAGTGTGGTGAACTTCGTAGCTAGTGGTTCGGGTGGCTCAATTTCTGGGAAGGTCTCACCTTCCGGCATCTCCCAAGAAATGAAAGTGATGAGGATTAGCAGCCAGCTAAAATGAAACCCATGGCCTTAATCCTGAGCTTCGCGGTAGTCTTGTTCTAGTTGGTTGACGAGGTAACTCGCCCAGTTCATTTGTAGTCCCTCAATTCACTTTCCTGCCAGGTCAACAACGAACCCCATGACCTGCGTGGGTATGTTATTCCTTACTAGATTACCAACAATCAACCAGTAGGCTAGGTGCACTGTGCCATTCTGAATGGAGGCTACCTTGTAACCTCGCTTCCCCTTCTCCACATCACCATAGGTATATTTAATTATCTATGCCAGGACATGATCTGCAGCCTTCTCTGGATAAAAGACTTGTGGGTCTGGTCCCTGCATGCTTAGTCCGGTGATCCTATGGATCAACGCTGGATCGATGGTGATGTGTCTTTCTAGCCACAGATAACTACCATGGAAGCATGACAACAAGATTTTAATGCACATGTTAACCTCCTGATGCCTTCCAAAGTGTGGTATCTTCATTACGTTTAGAATAGTGGACCTCGCTATGTCCATAGTCCATGGTTGGGGGATTATATTCAACTTTTTCCCCTTTGTTTTGGTCAAATATTTGTGCGGGGAGAGCATGCCATAGTTCTTGCGGTCTCCCAAGTTGAGGTCATTGATATTGAACATCATGATCTGTCCTAACTATGGTCCTACTACCTGTATCCCCTTCGGGAGGTATGCAGTAATCAAGGTGTAGTCGAAATCCCTTGGGACACTGTCATGACTCACCACACCAGCAAGAGGCAGGATGTAGTCAAGCAGGATTGATGGGATGAGCTTCGCATTCACCAAGTCATCACGATGCTTGGTTTTTTTCTCGGTCACAACTCAGGTGGGTCCAGATCCACGAGCAGTAGACGGGGATTCTTGCACTCCTCTTGTCAATGAGGCTTTAAATCCTATGGACATGACCTTCTCAGCCATTAGATCGATTAGAATCTCTTCTACAGACTTTACCACAGCACTGCGCTCACCTAACATACACACTCGAGATCAGATATCTCAAGTCAGTGAACAAACACTCAATGCAATAGAACGGGTGGTGAAGTCTTTAATAAGCACAACGTGGTAACAATGAATTCTCTGTGGGCTCAGATACTCACAATTCGCAAAAGTGTTCTTCGTGCAACACTTGACAGTATAAATAGACAATGTAGTAACGGATTCCTCCAATGGAAAAGAAAGCCTTCATCAATGTGATTCAATCCATTAGGGCGCGGTCTCAACGGTCCAATGGCAAGATTTCCAGCCATAACTGTGTTTCTATTCATTATGGAGCATTGATATAATGGTCAAGATGCGTCCAACGATCATATTGCCTCACCGTGGTGAAGTGCCAATCTATGTTGTTTTGATATTCCAGCGGAGTTCAAATCCTGCAAACCTTCTTTCTGCAAAGTCCTCTCTTGAACTTCCTGTAATTTCCCAACTTAGCTTTCTTCTTGTTGAGCTTTCTAGCTTTGTTTCCTGTGATCTGAGTTACTGGGTTTCTTTTTCCATTGTTATTCTTATCTGTACTCAACATAGTAACTTCGCACTACTAAGAGGTTTTCACAGGGTTCAAAGGTAATACTTCTTCTCTTTTTGGAGTAGGTTCTCTACTCTCCTGTATGGATAGATGTTTCAAGTCTTCTTGCGTTCCTTCAACTTCGACAGCTAATTTTCTAGTCCTCGGTAGCTTCGACTTGTCCTCTTGTTCTTCCAGTAAGTGCGCTATTCTCCTATCCATGAAATCTCTTTGTTCTTTCTTTTTCTTTTCTATATCCTCCTCTTCTTGTTTCCTTCGTATATGATCTTTCTCAATCCAAGATTTTCCTATAAAAATAACAAATGGGGCGTTGTTCTCAACAAATTTAATGACCTCAAATTCTTCTTCTGTCGAAGTTCCATGAGCACTCATAGATGTCTGGGTAAGTCTTCCACATAGGGTTATTAGCTTTCCTCTAAATAATCCTATTCCCCCCAATGAAGGAACCATAGCAGGCTTTCCCAAAATTTCCCAAGTTCTTTATGTCATGATATTCACCTGTGTTTCTGTATCTAGAACACAGTCTATGTCGAACTCTCCTATTCTTGCTTCTATACACACTTTTTATTTGAACACCTCTGATAAGTTAATGTCTCTTTGATCATTCAGGGTTTCTTTCATCTGTAATAATACAGTCTCTGATTCTTTCTGGATTTCTATCATATCCTTAGTTTCTTGGCCTATCTCATGGTTTTCTTGTTTCATATTCATCTTTTCAACTTTAGAAATCATCCTAGAGAAATCCAAAACTTCATGGTCCATAGATTTACAACAAATACAACTAGGACTTCTACCAAGTCATTCCTTAGTTAGATGTCCCGGTCTTCTGCAACTGTAACAAAGGGTTAATCCTCTCTTTCTCTTAAATGATCCCCGACCTTTCCTATATTGTGCACTAGAATCGCAGTATATAGCCTGTAAAACATTATTTCTAGGATCATGTATCCATTTTTTAGTCCAAACATTCTTTCTATGCATGGGAATAACATATCTTTCACTATTTCTATCAGATCTACTCATTTCCAATCTTCTTTCTTCTAGTTGTGCCCTAGTTTTCAGACTAGGAAAACATTTATCAGACATACCTAGATCCATTCTTTCAAAAAACAAAATTTCACTTATCTTACCTTTATCAGAGCACAAAGCTTTCAGATCTTACCTCTTTTCTTCAGATCTGATTCCTTTCTTAGCACAGAGATTCACAAGTCAAGTAGAATATTGAGCACTAAAGTAGTAGATCTACGCACAAAGATTTATCTTTTCTTCAGATCCCAACAATCACAGTTTCGGGTCCTAACAATGGAACCATTTGTTGGAACAGGGGTAGACCTAGGGTTCAACGCTTCAAAGTGCACCAACAAAACCCTAACTACCGGCCCTTTCGGAAACTCCTGCAAAGCAGATGAACTCTCACCTGAGGTGGTTGCAGGACTCAAGTGTCTGCAACCTAGTTGGGACACAGATCTGTGATTACAACACTCTAACAAAGCACTTAGCAGTTATCATTCATCAGTATTTAACCCTTATTCACATCGTATATAAAACCCTAATTATAGAGCCACGCAATATTCAATCAGATCTAACACATCTAAGAACTTAGCATATGGAAATAGATCAGATCTAGCATTCATTCACATCACTAAGAACTAAGCTATCATAACAAATGCATCATAGAACTAAGCATTAATCACATGAATAAAATAACAATCATAATGTACAAAGCAACCATAACACAGGATATATGTGGTTCACCCCCAACGTGGGGCTACGTCCACCAACTCTTCATCTTATTTATTATCTTCTGTCAATCATCTTACATGCACAGAACCTCAAAACCCACTCCGCATAGGACAGAAGATCTGTGCGCACCTCACCATATCCTCCTTCCCCGAGCTAGGTTACAGCACAAAGCCTTCCTACAGTCTGCACACAGGCTTCTTACAATCACTTGCAATTAGCTCTGCAAGCTCTCAACACACAGTATGCACAAAGCCTCTAACTCCACACTAAGTTGATTCTACTAGGTCTAGTGTCTCTTTCTTACATCACCTAGATATCTATTTATACTTTACAAAATTGGCCTAAGCATAGGTAAAACCCATGGGCTGACATCCCATACTCGTTACATAAACCCTAAACCCAAAAATCCTTAAAAAGGGACGAGATCCCGTGATCTCTACTTCGCCTTGCCCTCCACCTTTGATCAGCCTGTCGAAGTCCCAAAAATGGTCAAACATGACCAAGTTCTCAAAAACTTGGTAAAGGGCCAACAATCTATATCGAACTACATAAATTAGCTAGGTGATCCTTCCTCTCGTAGGTAGTTTCTTAGTTACTTCTATTTAACTTCTATTGTTAGGATTGTTCTATTCTAGTCAACCACTCTATTGTGGCTATAACCCAAGCCATAGGAGTACATTATCCTCAAACAATTGGCTTCATATAATCTCCCTACAAAAATGGAGTCACTATAAATTAGGACAAATAGAAAACTCAATATATTATTTGTTCTCATTTTTTTATTATAGTGTATAGTGTATATTATAGCTTGTCATTCGAAAAGTATAAGCTCACAAACTCTTAGAATGATTTACAAAGAAAAACATAACATAACATAATGATGTAGATAGTCTCATGTAATATGGGTGGGTAGATAATGAAATATTATATTGGTAAGAGGATAGTAAAATATTAAGTTAAAGTTGACAACAAATGAATTCGTTGATTGGTTGTTAGATGAATATGGAGGGGCCAATAAATAATGGCCTTGCATGTGACTTGTTATTACATTATTTGTACTTGTGCAAATCCCACCAAAAGTTCTTCAAATCTTGCATAACAATATTGGAAAATCCTACCACTGTCACCTTAGTAAGAAATCCCCTCATTAGGAGGAGGTCCACCACAAGGGAGGTTTCCTTGGTGACCTCAAGGGATCAAAGTAGAAATTTTGTTGGCCAATCCTACTGCCCCTCTCTTGATCACATAATATTGGTCTAGGTTAATTAAATAGATGAGGTAAGGATTTGTTTAAGTACATGCCCGAAGCAAGAACACTTTATAGAATATATAGTATGATTTCCAAGTACAAACATGTAATTATTATCTCATTAGACACTAGACAAATGAAAATTGCAATGGCTAGTACAAATTTGCAGCAGTGCACCAGTCTTATTACAACAATATAAATTTGTAACAACAACATTAAATATGCTTCAGAATTGCAACAATTGACAAGGAAAACTTAGCATAAATCCACTAGTTTAATATCCAATTGTTACATGCAATTTTTGGGTATTTTAGGCCACATTTACAAGAGTGTATGTAGAAAATAAGAGTGTATCCATATGGCTATAGCAAAATTTTGCAACAACAACAATTTTACTAGTCAATTAGCTTGAGTTAGTGTTAGTAGAGTTAGTAGGAAGCTTGAGAGAATTAAAATAGAGAGTTTGTTGATCACTTTCACCATAAGAGAGCTTAAAGATTAGTGAATTTGAAGGCTATGGAGTCTTTACAACAACAATAAAATATGTTTGGAGATAAAACTAGAAAATATTTAAGAGGTAGGGCTTAAACTCTAAGGTGTTAGAACATTATGGCATTAGTGTTTAAGCCTTGAGGGGAAGGATTGCTAGAGTGCAAGAACTTTTGGGCTCTAGCAACCTTTTCTCCCTTCTTAATTTCTTCAACTAGGTCACAATCAAGAGTCTAGGGATAAAATCCTAAAGTGATATCACTTTAGAGCTTTAGGATGCTAACCCTAGCAAGGA
>SNQJ01S0067403.1:89963-106325 GCA_010110895.2 Picea sitchensis | reverse complement strand
TTCTTCTTGATATGATAAGTAGTCTTTATTTTCTGTACATTATCATTCTTATGAGAACCAACTCCTTTTGAGGCTACCACCTCTATTTTACAAGAAGCAACTTGCTGAGAGCACCAACTCTCTAGTTTCTCTAGCACCCACTATAAGGAAGCACCAACTCCCTTTGTGTTCCAACACCAATTGGATGGAAGCACCAACTTCCAGTCACACATGCATCAACCTGTACAAGCTGCAACTTGCTAAGAGAACCAACTCTCTTGATTTTCTATCACCCACTAGAAGGAATAACCAACTCCTTGAGTGTTCCATCACCAACTGGATGGAAGCACCAGCTTCCAGTCATAGAGGAGCCAACTTGTATAATAGAGAACAACAGTTCTACCTTGCACCACCCTACAACCCTAGTTTTTCTGGATACAACCAGATGGAAGCTACAACTCCCTGTGTTCAAGCACCCACTTGAAACTCTAAGGACAACTATCCTCCCTAGCACCACCCTACCACCCTGATTATAAATATTTTCTTGAATAATTTAATACAACAATACAATATTTATCAAATGGCTTACCAGTCTCATCACTGTTCCGCTCTGCCTCTGATCTGATCTGTTACATCTCAATACCTTCTTCATCTTCTACCCTATGCGACTTATGTATATTTCTTCTTCTATGTTGTTCTCTTTCTCCTCCTACATACCACTGCCTCTTTGCTCAGATTTTCTGTTGCATTTCATGCTCTGTTGCCTCCGATCTATGTGTTGCTCCTCTTATATGCTCTTATGTTCCTCTGCACAACTTCCTTATAACCTCATGAAAAACTATCAGGATAGGGTCATGTCTCTTCTTTGTTCTGCATATTTTTATCACGCCAAGTCCTTTGCTAGATAATCCACCCAACTCTTCATCTTCTTTGGTGGTTATACTGAGTTTGTTCATCATCAATAACTTATCCTGAGATTATTTTCCTTCTCTGGCAATGCGACCCTTCATATTCTCTGTCACAGTTGAGCTTATCCTTTCTGTTACAGTTACAGTCTTCGACACTTTTCCATCTATCGATTCTCTCTATGATGAATCTTCATTCCACTGGAAATTATCTTGAGACTCTTCATCTCTTCTAGTGATCACCCTGAAGCTCTTCAAATTCTCTGGTAGATACCATCAGTATGTTCTGGAATTTATAGAGAGAACCTCCACGCGCTCATCCCTTTGGCGCCTTTTCCCTTCCTAAGAAAACTTCACAATGGGCGCTAGATTTTCTGGTTAAGCCCCTCCCTTTCACGTGACCACAGGCTATGATTAGATGCCTATCCAAAAGGTGCTTTGCGACTTTGTGCATTGGATATTTTGCTGTGATTTTCCTCGATTCTCCTAACTCATGATCTCTGAAGTGGAGCCTAGCAACACTAGCTCCTTCCCTTATTTTTCATTGATGTGACCTTGGCTGTGACCAGGGGCCAAGCTAAAGGGTGCTTCACAACTTCACACATCGGATATTCAACTTTGATTTGCCTCGATTCTCCTAACTCTTGAAATCCAAAGTGGAGCTTAGAAACTCTATCTCCTTCCCTTCTCTTCCCTTGATGTGACCACTGGCTGTGACTTGGGGCCAAACACTTTGGGACTTTGCGTTTCACGAACTCGTGAAATTCATCTTTCTTGATCAACAGTCCATGATCCTCAGTGATATAATGGTCCAAATCTCACCTTTGCGAATCGATATTTCACGAGTTTCACGTTTCGAGTCTTGTCCAATCGATGGCTCAAGACATTCCTCAATCAATGGCTGCAATCACCTTCTTCGCACTTCGAGATTTTTCCACTTGCGATGTCAGAGGTTAGAGAACCTCCCTTCTTCTGATTCCCGAACTTGCACTTGCGTCAGATCGACGGTCCACAATCTCCCCGTGATCCAACGGTCGAGATCTCCTCTTCATGTTTCACGACTACACACTTAGTGATGTTGAAAGTTGGCTCACCTCCCTTCTTCTGATTCCTTAACTTGTGCTTGCATCAGATCAACGGTCTATAACTCTCTATGATCCAATGGTCGATATCTCCTCTTCCTGAACTCGGACTTCATGAAGTGAATGCTCTCCTACATTCTTCTTTGCTTATCCTATCCTTCCACTTCAGAATGATCCAACAGTTGTCGGTTATTCTTCCTGAGCTTATTCTCCTTGAAAATCCACTGGATATAACAATTGTGGTCCTTCGCACTCATATCCAATGGATGGGATATGTTCCTCTCTTGCGCACTCATTCCTCATGTCTGGACTCTGATCTAATGGTCCATATTCTTCACAGTGTTCAATCCAATGACCATTGTCGCTCCTCCTCCCGAGCTTATGCTTCCTCCAGACTTGGAATAATTTCTAAGTGTCAAAGGCCTTGACCTTTGATCCTTCTACAAGTCCTGATGACTTTGGGACTCATCTACATTTATGAAAACACTATCTCTCCTGATCTTTGGCAATGAAGTTAATCACGACCCTAGTGCACACTTGCGCTCTGCATGCAACTCTGTGTTATTCCTCCTGAGCTTTGATTCCTTCTGCAAACTCATGGATTCTAAGGAATCGTGTGCATGCTCCTTGTGGCCTTCATGATAACCTCTGGCTATCCAGAAATTGCAACATTGTGCCCTGTGCTCATCTGGAAATTCTAAATATGTGCCCTATGCTCATCCTCCTGAGCTCGTAGACAACAATTTCTCATGGTCTCGTCATTCCCGATACTATCATTGTTGCTTTCCTGTTTGTTTCCATTGCGCACTCTGCCTGTAATAATGCCATCGTTGATGTTTTTCTTGCATGTAAACATGACATCATAATTGTTGTTCTTTCCTGTAAACATGCCATCATCGTTGTTGTTCTTGCCATCAATGACAAGCACACTCTGCTTGTAAACATGCCAACAATATCACCCTTTGGCATTGATGGAAACCCTGAAAGACTGTATTGTTCTACTTAGACGTCCAACTGTAGCATCCAAAGGACACCTTTTCTCCCCCTTTGACATCAATATCAAAGAAAACATGCTCCCCCTGAGTTGTTGCAGTACCTTTTGGAGGTATCAGATATTCAACCAACACAAACTCCCCCTGATAGGATGGACTCTCTTAGGTGAGAGAAGAGATGACACCCAACTTCTGATGGAGATATTCAAATGGTGTCTTGGCTAGGGGTTTAGTAAATATGTCTACAATTTGTTATGTGGTTGGAATGTAATGAGCCTGAACAATATTATTGGTGACCTTCTCTCTTAGAAAATGGTATTTTATGGGGATGAGCTTGGTCTTGCAATGAAATATTGGATTCTTGGACTTGTTCATCTTCAGCTTCAGTTGTGTCCTCTGTAGTAGACTCAATATTTCTCACCTCTCTTATTGGTACTCCTTCATTAACCTTTAAATAAATTCAATCAACTAATTTATACAATCTTTTATTAAAGCATCTATATCTTTTACCATTGGTAGCATATCCTAAGAAGATGCCTTCATCATCCCTGTCATCATACTTACCTCTCAACTACTCCATTTTGTTGTGGAGTTTCTGGGATTGTGTATTCTCTCCTGATCCCATGTTTATCATAGAATTCCTTGAAATCACTTGACATAAATTCTCCTCCTCTGTCTAATATTACTGCCTTTAACCTGTTTCATGTTTGACTCTCAATTAAAGCTTTAAATATTTTAAATTTCTCAAATGCTTCAGTTTTTTTTTCTTTGAGAAAAGAAACCCGAGTGAGTCTGGAGTAATCATCAATGATCAACATAAAGTAGTTTTCCTTCCCTGTGCCTTCCTGTATTGATGGTCCACATAAATCCATATGAACTAATTGGAGTGGTTTCTTTGTTGATGTAGAGCTCTTTGGATTTAAACCATGTCCTGGTTAGTTTTCCTACTTGGCAGGGTTTATATACAGAATCTTGTGGCTTTGATAATTTTGGAAGATCTTTTACTGCCTCAATATTTTTGAGCTTTATTAAGTGGTCAAATTTTAGATGTCCAAGTCTCCTATGCCATAACCAGCTTTCATCATGTTTTCTTAGATGACACTCTTCTCTATCTTCTTTCAGCACACATGCATTATTATCTGTCTTTATGCCTTTAGCCACCAATTCTCCTGAGTTTACATTCTTTACCTTACAATATTTGGACATGAACACCTCTTCACAGCCTCTGTCACACATTTGACTGACACTGAGAAAATGTTTCAGCCCATCTACAAGCATAACATCCTAGGCATCTCCTTTGCCATTACTAAAACTCACCATCCTTTTACCCTTGATTTTACCTAGTTCATCATTTCCAAAGGTCACATTTCCTGTTTTTCTTTTACTTATAGACAAATACTTATCCTTGTCTTCAGTCATGTGTTTGGAACATCCACTGTCTATATACCATGGGTCTTTTTGTTTTTGAGATGAAAGTACTCAACACATTTTTCACTATCTTTCTTTTTCCATGTGCTGACATTTTTAGCTAAGGGTTTTATCCTTGGATCTGCTTTGTAATTCTTCAGATGGTAGTTTGCAGCTTTGTGTCCAAATTTATGAAAGTTATAGAATTCGATATCATTGTTCAATAGGTCAAAGTGATTTTTGCAATGTTGTCTACTCATTGGTTGTTTATTATTTCTTGACCTCCTTAGTTGCATGTATCTAAACTTAATTTGACAATTTGCAATCTGTGGTTGTTTGTTACTTGGATGTCTCATTCTTTGTTGTGGAAAATATTTATTCCTTGGGTGTCTTGATTGCTCATGTCTAAATCTTAAGGAACAATTTACATCTTTGTGGCCAAAGTTAGAACAATNTGTGTTTGGAACATCCACTGTCTATATACCATGGGTCTTTTTGTTTTTGAGATGAAAGTACTCAACACATTTTTCACTATCTTTCTTTTTCCATGTGCTGACATTTTTAGCTAAGGGTTTTATCCTTGGATCTGCTTTGTAATTCTTCAGATGGTAGTTTGCAGCTTTGTGTCCAAATTTATGAAAGTTATAGAATTCGATATCATTGTTCAATAGGTCAAAGTGATTTTTGCAATGTTGTCTACTCATTGGTTGTTTATTATTTCTTGACCTCCTTAGTTGCATGTATCTAAACTTAATTTGACAATTTGCAATCTGTGGTTGTTTGTTACTTGGATGTCTCATTCTTTGTTGTGGAAAATATTTATTCCTTGGGTGTCTTGATTGCTCATGTCTAAATCTTAAGGAACAATTTACATCTTTGTGGCCAAAGTTAGAACAATTGAAACAATATCCATAGAAAAAATCTTTGTACCTGGAAAATGGTTGTCTTCTTTGAGCATGTCGATTTCTTCCATGCTGATGATTTCCTTGAGAAGAGGGTGTATTATTTATTTTTTCTACAGATTTAGTTCTAGAAACATTTTCTTTACTCCTCCTAGGTGGTTGATTATCTTCCTTTGTCTCTACAGGTTTGTTGTTGTTATTGGTTGTAGATTTGACAAACTTGATGGATTCTTTGTTGCTTGGTTGACCACTACTATATCCCTCTTCATAAACCAAACCAGTTTTCAACTTTGGATTCCTTTGTTGATTCAGAATGGTGGCTAATCCTTTTGAGGCTTTGACACTTAACAGATTCTGGTGATACAAGGCTTGAAACTTCTCCAACTCTTTTCTAGTTTTCACTACTTCTTCTTCCATAGCTTTACATCTCACCTTCTTCTCTTCTAATTGTTGTCTTACAATATCTTCTATTTTCTTTTCTTCTTCTAATTCTACTTTTAACAAAACAAAATCTTCACTTGGTTCTTTACCATTATTTTCGAACTGCATCAACAACTATTTTTGTTTCCTTTTCTTAAGTCTGAGTCTACCAATCTCTTCTAAAGCACTAATCAGTTCTCCTTCCAAGTCAACCACAGTTTCTTCACCATTAACATCACTTCATGTGCTTTTATTATCATAATCCTCTTTGGCCATAAGCATAAAGTTAATAAACTTATCTTCACAAGAAGAGTCATTATATGTTTCTTCTGAAGAGTCATCATTGTTTACACATAAACTTTTATTTTTACCAAATCTCTTGTATTTGTACTTCTCTTCACCTTCATAACTGCTAATGCGTTTGTTTCACATTTCTTTGGCAGATTCTAAGTGCATAACTTTTACAAATTCTACTTCTGCAAGCCCACTCAGAATAGCATTCATATCCTTAGAGTTGAAGTTGAATTCTAGCTTGTCATTCTTAGAAGCAGTACAACTGGTTTTACATAACCAGTCTCTACCACATCCCAGACATGTACACATAAATCCATTATGTAGGTTCTCATCCTACCTTTCGAGAAGGAAAAGTTTGTTCCATTGAATAGACATGCCTTGTTGGTTGAAGTTTATTCATGGCTAGTCATGTTTAAGCTATAGGATATACCCTTAAATAAAGGGAACTGGATCTGATACCAATTGTTGGACAACTGAGAGGGGGGGTGAATCAGTTGTTACTGTACTTAAACAATTATTCCCATTTTAAACTCATTACAAAACACTCAACGATGATCACAATAATTCAGTGAAGTAAGAAATAGAGTATTCACCATCAATCACACACATGAAACACATAGAGAAAGATATTCCTGAGGAAACCCATAAAGGGAGAAAACCTCTTCTTCTTGATATGATAAGTAGTCTTTATTTTCTGTACATTATCATTCTTATGAGCACCAACTCCTTTTGAGGCTACCACCTCTATTTTACAAGCAACAACTTGCTAAGAGCATCAACTCTTTCATTTCTCTAGCACCCACTAGAAGGAAGCACCAACTCCCTTTGTGTTCCAACACCAACTAGATGGAAGCACCAATTTCCAGTCACATAGGCACCAACCTGTACAAGCTGCAACTTGTTGAGAGCACCAACTCTCTTGATTCTCTAGCACCCACTAGAAAGAAGCACCAACTCCCCGAGTGTTCCAGTACCAACTAGATGGAAGCACCAACTTCCAGTCACACGGGCACTAACCTATATAACAGAGAACAATAGTTCTGCCTTGCACCAACCTACCACCCTAGTTTTTCTGGCTGCAACCAGATGGAAGCTACAACTCCCTGTGTTCAAGAACCCACTTGAAACTCCGAGGACAACTGTCCTCCCTAGCACCACCCTACCACCCTGATTATAAATATTTTCTTGAATAATTTAATACAATGATACAATATTTATCAAATGGCTTACTGGTCTCATCACTGTTATGCTATATTTCTCTACTCTGCCTTTGATCTGATCTGTTATAGCTCAATACTTTCTTCAACTTCTATCATTTATGAATTATGCATATTTCTTCTTCTATGTTGCGCTCTTTCTCCTCCTGTGTACCACTTCCTCTTTGTTCAGATTTGATGCTGCATTTCATGCTTTGTTGCCTCTGGTCTATGTGTTGCGCCTCTTATATTCTCTTCTGGTCCTCTGCATAGCCTCCTTCTACCCGCATGAAAAACTATCAGGATAGGAACATGTCTCTTCTATGTTCTACATCTTTTTATCATGCCAAATCTTATGTGAGATAATCCACCCAACGCTTTGTCTTCTTTGGCGGTTTACTGAGTCTTTTTTTCATCAGTGGCTTATATTGATATTCTTTGCCTTCTCTGGTAGTGCGACCCTTCTTCTCTGTCACAATTGAGCTTATCCTTTCTGTTACAGTTACAGTATTCGACACTTTTCCATCTATCAATTGTCTCTATGATGAGTCTTCATTCCACTAGAAGTTATCTCGAGACTCTTCATCTCCTCTGGTGATCACCCTGAAGCTCTTGAAATTCTATGGCAGATACCATCAGTCCATTCTGGCAGTTACAAAGAGAACCTCTGCATGCTCATCCATTTGGCCCCTTTTCCCTTCCAAAGAAAACTTCAAAGTGGGCGCTAGCTTTTCTGGTTAAGCCTCTTCCTTACACATGATCATGAGTTGTGATCAAACGCCTATCCAAAAGGCACTTCGTGCATTAGATATTCTCTTGTGATTTGCCTCAATTCTCCCAACTCGTGATCTCCGAAATGGAGCCTAGCAATGCTAGCTCCTTCCCTTATTTTCCACTAATGTGACCTTGGCTATGACCAAGGGCCAAGCAAAAGGGTGCTTCACGACTTCACACATTGGATATTCATCTATGAGTTGCCTCAGTTCTCCCAACTCCCAAAATCCAAAGTGGATCCTACCAATGCTAGCTCCTTCCCTTCTCTTCCGCTGATGTGACCACTGGCTGTGACTTGGGGCCAAGAACTTTGGGACTTCACGTTTCAAGAACTCATGAACTTTGTCATGCGTGATCAATGGTCCACGATCCTCAGTGATCCAATGATCCAGATCTCACCTTTGCGAATTGATATTTTGTGAGTTTCACATTTCGAGTCTTGTCCGATTGACGACTCATGAAATTCCTCAATCAATGGTTGCGATTACCTTCTTCGCACTTCAGGATTTCACGACTCACGATGTCGGAGGTTAGAGGACCTCCATTCTTTCGATTCCTAAACTTGTGCTTGTGTCAGATTGACGATCCACAATCTCCCCGTGATCCAACGATCTAGATATCCTCTTCGCATTTCACGACTATGTTCTTCGTGATGTTGAAAGTTGGCCCACCTCCCTTCTTCCGATTTCCAAACTTGCACTTGCATCAAATTGACAGTCTAGATCTCTCCATCATCCAATGGTTGAGATCTCCTCTTTGCGAACTCAGACTTAGTGAATTCAATGCTCTCTTGGGTTCTTCTTTTCTTATCCTATCCTTCCACTTCAGAATGATCCAACGGTTGTTGGGTATTCCTCCTGAGATTATCCTCACAAATACACTGGATCTAATGGTTGTTGATCCTTCGTGCTCAGATCCAATGGATGGGATCTATTCCTCTCTTGCGCACTCATTCCTCCTATCTGGACTCGGATATAATGCTCCAGATTCTTCATAGTGTTCGATCCAATGGCCACTGTTGCTCCTCCTCCTGAGCTTATGCTTCCTCCCAACTTGGAATAATTTCTAAGTGTCAAAGGCCTCAACCTTTGATCCTTCTGTGAGTCCTAATGACTTTGGGACTCATCTATGTTTCTAAAAATGTTATCTCTCCTGAGCTTTGGCAATGAAGTTAACCTTGGCCATGGCGCACATTTGCGCTCTGCGTGCAACTCTGTGCTATTCCTCCTGAGCTTTGATTCCTTCTACAAAATCATGGATTATAAGGAATCATGCACATGATCCCTGTGGCCTTCATGATAAACTCTATATATCTAAAAAATCCAACTCTATGCCCTGTTCTCATCCTCATGATCTTGTAGACAACAATTTCTCATGGTCTCATCATTCTCGATGCTATCATTGTTTCTTTCTTGTTTGTCGTCATTACACACTTTGCCTGTAATCATGTCATCATTGTTGTTTTTATTTCTTGTAAACATGCCATCATCGTTGTTTCTCTTGGCTATAAACATGCCATCATCACTATTTTTATTTCCATCAATGACAAGCACACTCTACCTATAAACATGCCAACAGTAAATGTCAAAACTAGGGAAGGATCATTGGACAAAAGTAAAGAGGGCCTTCAGGTATTTGCGTGGCACTACCAGTTATGGAGTGTGCTACCAAGGAAGACCTGGATTGGACAAAGTGTTGGACATACATGGTTTTGTTGATGCAGACTACTATGGAGATCTTGATCGCATAAGATCTACAAGTGGTTATCTATTTCACCTATTTGGAGGAGCAATCAGTTGGATGAGAAAAAGACATGTTGTAGTGGCACTCTCAACTACAGAAGCATAATACATGACAACCACTCATGCAAGCAAGGAAGCAGTATGGTTACAGATATTGTGTTCAGGTATTGGGTTGGTACAACAAGTAGTGAGATTAGATTGTGATAGTTAGAGTGCAATGTTTCTGGCAAAGTACCCTGCTTATCATTCAAAGACAAAGCATATTGATAATCAGTGTCACTTTGTGAGAGACATGGTTGAAGAAAAGAAGGTGTTGCTGGAAAAGGTTGACACTTTGAAGAATTTTGTAGATTCATTGACAAAGTCTATGAGCACAGTGAAGCTCTCCTATTGTAGAGGAACAATGGGCATTGCTTCCCTAGATTGTTGACTATGTAATCCTATGAGCCCCTGTATGCAAAGAAAACAACAAGTGGGAGAATGTTGGGTATGTGTTATATTCTTTGCATGTGTGTGGGTGGGCACATCAAATTCGACAATTGCGTCAGATGATCCCAACTTTAGCAGATTTTCCTATTTTTAATGATTTTATAAATTAATCCAGGATTAAGGGATTACGATTTTGGTAGCTACGGAATACCTAAAATATTGTATATGTTGTATGGTGAATGGTGAAATTATTACAATGAAGAGTTGAAAGGTGTGGCACCAAGGAAGGTTGGTTTTCTCCCGGTTAAGGGTTTCCAGTGTAAATATTTGTGTACTATGTGTATGAGCCATTGATTAATTTATGTTTTTCTTAAGAATCTGTATGCATTGCTTTACTTCACAGGTTTAAAACTTATAGAAGAGAGTTGGAGGAATTTTGGGATAACTGTAGGAGAAAACTAGTGGGTTGTGTGATATGGAGTTGTGAGGGACTGTGACGGGCACCCTTAGTTTTTGGATTCCTATCCCCAGCTCGGGGGTGACTTGTTGTTGAAAACTGGAACAAGTCTATGGTTGGGTGGAACACCTTTCCCAAGAAGTTGGTTGCACAAACTCACTTTTAAATATGAGTGTTTATTTATTTTACTAAGTTATTTATGAGTTCGTGGCTGTACAATAACTTTGTGAATTATAATGGTTTATATGTTGTTATAGATTCTTTATCAGTTTCATTCATGGTCATTTAGAGTGTTGTAGATGCATTTAATTATGGGTATCATAAATTAGTTGAATGTGTGTTTAAATCGTAGCTGGTAAGCTACAAGATTTTTATTACCAAAAAACATTTTTGTTTTTATGTGTATTCATGCAAGTAATGTTCCCTAGTTAAGCTAGGGGATGTTATAGAATGGTATCATAGCTCAAGGTTCAGCATTGAGCTTGTATGGGCTAGGAGCCAAAATGAATTGAGAAGATTTGTAGTTGCATATTTTGTCCTGTAATGAATTTGGGAAAAATGGGGAAGCAAAGTGAAATCCCCAAATTATGAGCATAATTTAGAGTTTCAGTGCTTCAGAGTAGAAAAAGAATAAAATTTATGGCATCGATCTACAGATTGTAGAATCAAATTTTGCCATGGAAGTCAAATTTATGTTTGTTTCAGGGTGGATGTGAAGTTTTGCAGATCGAAGGTCCAAATTAATTTTACATGGAGAATTGTAGGTCAAGATTCAATTGCAGAGGATTAGAGCAAGGCATTCCCAAAATGCCTTCAGGAAGAAGGTTTTAGAAGGGCTTGGAGTCAAGAATGAGGTAGAGTAAGAAGGGAGGATTCCATTGACATGAGACCAAAATAACAAGAGCCATTAGATCGGCCAAATCTTTTCCTAGTCATTGTATTTGAAAGAGGTGTTTTAGGAGAGTTCATTCGAAAGGTTGGGCATGTTTTGGAGTCCAACGAAGTCATTTCAACCAAGGTAACTAGTGTGTAGTTTTCAGAGCCCAAGATGATCATGGCCATTGATATGTTGATGATTATAGCTGTGTGAGACATCCTCCAGGACACAGACTGAGTGATTCGGCCTGTGAGAGAGCTCATGAGTTGGGTGTGCCCTTGAGATGGGTGTGTCATTCCTCTCTGATACAGATATGGAACGTTGTGTTCCCCTATGTAGGGAATATTCCCATGAGATTGGTATGTCATTTGAGATGAAACGATGTGTACCCATGTGAGGGGTGAAGGATCCCATGTGATGGGTTTACTGTTCTCCTCTTTGTAGAGAGTTGAGACGATGTGTTACTCCAGATGATCCTCCTGTGAGACTCAGTGAGATAGAGATCTGTTGAGTAAGATGTCCCTGTGGCTGAGCATAGGTGGATGTGATCCTAGTGGCTAAGCACTAGTGAGTGTGTGTCCAGATGATTCTCCTATGAGACTCAGTGAGATAGAGATATGTTGAGTTGGACATCCCTATGGCTGAGCACAGGTGGGCATGCCCCTAGTGGTTTAGCACTAGTGGGTGTGTGATATCCCTTGCTATATTGTCTAAGAGTTAGATTTACCTGTAACCCTAATTGTGATGTAAAGGGTATAGGTCGGACCCACCATAAAGTGAAATATAATTAATGTAAAAGATAATTAATATGGTAATTATTAATTATGTTATGAGTTATTGAGGTCGGCCCTATTGTGCCAATAGACACCATTTTTTTATGTGTCCAGTCTAGTATAAATAAAGGTGATTTCCCCATTGAGGAAACACAACACACATGTGATTTTGGAAATTTCAGCAAGTACAAGTTCTAGGGATGAAGTCCAGACCTCTCTTGGGCACTAGCCTTCTTTGTTTTTGAGAGCACCCTTTTGTGTGCTAGGTCTATGGTGTGCGAGGTATTTCTCTTGAGAATATAGAAAAGGATTGTTGGGTTTTGTTCACTTGTTAAGAAGGGTTTACCAGGATATTTCTTATGTTCTTGTGCATCGTATCTCTTCTTGCGATCTTGGTTATTGAAACAATTGTTAATGGTGTAGATGCATTTGTCTATGGTTCAAGTAAATGCTAAAATTGAAATACACCTCATGCTTGAGCCTAGCATAGTGAAAATTCAACATGAGCAACATGATTATTGATCATCATATCTATCGAACTAGCATGTTTCCTTGGAAGGGCCAAGGGTGTAGGACAATGCCACGTAAGTTTCCATGTCAGCATGCCATGTCAGAGGACATGTCAGCAAGGGAGAGAGAATTAGTGAGTGCCACGTATAATTTGGATGCTAGTCTTTGGGAAGGAGAGAATTATGATGGTTCAGAAAGGATGGTTTCTGATAAGTCGTCAGAAGGAGGTTTTCAGAGGGTTCGTTTGGGGAGAGTGATTTTGATGGGTGATTATGATAGAATGAGTCTGATAGGTTATCAAAGTTTGATCTTCAGAAAGGTCAGTAAGCAAGGAAAATCCCTATTTCCAATGAGATGGGTTCGATAGTGTTTTGGACCACCATTTTCAGAGGGATCTGAGTATAAAACCACTTAGAGTTTCTTATGGGAAGAGTCCAAGAATGTTTTTTGATAGGCTTGCAGAGGTCTAGCTACAACTTGACAATGCTAGGATGATCAATGATTGGGATTAATCATGATTTTGAGATCAAGTACAGTTTTGACCTAAAGACTGTTATAGAAATAATTTAGTAAATGTTTCCATGAAAAATCCATATTTTGAAGGTCTTCGTCTTACAGGGCATTTTTAAGGGCCTAAACAACGTTTTTAGAAAATAATTTTTGTAAGAGATTTCAAGAAAGCTAAAATGATATACCTCAGAGAGAGATTTCAAGAAAGCTAAATTGTTTTCCAAATTGATCTTGTGTGAGGGAGTTACAAACAAAACATACAAGGGTTAAATTTAGTACAAGATTTCTTTTAGAGAGCATAACTCCTATCTCAAGAGTCAATTTGGGGCCTAGGAGCAGTCTATGGAAATCGCGTGGATTGTGTAAGTCAACAATGGAGCCATATTTGAGTTCTGGGTATCTAAAAATGTGTTGGGAGAGAAAGAGGACACATGTAGCATGCAAGGTTGAAAAAGGAAAAATGATCAAAACTTCTAAAGACCATAACTTTCTGCTCGGAACTCAGAACTGGGAAAATAAATAATCAATGGAAAGGTATTGAGGAGGAGAATCCATCTATTAAACTAGAAAATTAATTTAAGTAGTAAATTTTGCATTAAAATAAAAATAATATGATTGTGGCACGAAAAGGCAGAAGAAAATTTATGAATTCATTTCCAAATTGTGTATGTATTTATTTTCATCTAACAGAAATTGTTTGCATGCAAATTTTCTACATAATTAGAAGTTAAGAGAAGCTATTGGTTTATATATGAGAAACACATCAATGGAATATGCCCAAGGGTCCTACAGCCATCAAGAAGAATATTCATAGGTCTACATTTCATCACGGGGAATGCTGAGATGGAGTCCAATGGAAGAAGAGGCAAGGAAGAGTCTATAACTATGAAAATACTACATAGAGAAGTGTAGAGTTATAGGGATGATAATGAGAATATTATGAAGTCTCAGGAATAGATACTTTAAAGTTTGAACATGCTACAAAAGCAAGCCAAGAAGGACTCTGGAACTAGGAAAGAAGCTCATGTTAGAAAAGTGACATCATACAAATACCATAGTGGGAGGGATGAGCATGTGAATGATAGGAAAACAAGGATAAGAGGTATGTGCCATCATTACCCAGGGAAATCCACTGGGAGAGCGCATGCCAGTTTAGGGCCATGAAGCAGCCCAAGTGTGTCTCATGTTAGGAAATAGAGGAGAAGGCATGAGGGAGACATATTTCAAGGTTAACTCTGGAATATCAAGCCACCAACTTTCATTGGTGAGCATAGGAAGGGAGAAGAGGCATAGGCATGGTTGTTGAAAATGAAGAAATATTTCCAGTTGCATGATTACCCCTCCAAGGTAGAAATAAGAATTTCAACCTACCACTTGCATGGAAAAGAAGCCATGTGGTGGGATCAGGTTAAGCAAGCCAAGCATCTTGATGAGAAGAAGGTATCCTAGAGGCAGTTCAAAGGACATTTCTAAGAGAAATATTTGTCTGAGCATTACTATAAGAGGAAGATGAAAGCGTTCTTTGAACTCAAGTTGGGAAGCATGAAAATGGTTGAGTATGAGAAGAGGTTATTTGAATTGTTGAAGTATGTGGACTTCATAAAATATGAAAAAGTAAAAATCCAAAGGTTTCTTAGTGGTTTACCCTCCTTCTACAGTGACAAGATACAATATGATAACCCCAGGACTTTGAAGGAAGCCATAAGGATAGCAAGGCATCTCAATGAGCAAATCAAAGGGAGGCTAGTCTTTCAAAAGTCTTGGAATGAGAAAATGAAAGGAAAGAGGGAACAAAGGAATAAAGGTTTTAAGCCACCCTTTTTCAAGAATAACTCTCTATAAAATTAGTAAGGCTAGTCAATCCAAAATAAATAGAAGACATCATATTCTTTTGGAAAAAGGCCAAGGGCGCAGCTTGTACAATGTTGGGGATGTGATGGGAATCACTTGTATAGTGACTTCCCTCACAAAGGAGAAAGAATGAGGTATGTTCACAACATTCAGGAGGATAAAACAATGAAATATATGGTATTAATCAGTCCCCCATGATTGAAGTGGAAGCTAATATTTATAACCAACCCATAGAAATTTTAATTGATTATGGAGTTATTCATAGTTACATAAACTCTAAAATTATTAAAAGATTTCACTTGAAAAGGAGTAAGAATAAGAAATATCGATTAGTTTAGTTAGCCATGAGGTCTAAGAGAAAAATACATGAGTTGGTTAAGGATTGTCCAATAGACATGAATGGACTCAACACAAAGGTAGATGTGAAAATTATACCTTTGGGTTCATATGACTTTCTAATTGGAATGGATTGGTTAAATCACCATGTTGTCCTAAATTGTTACAACAAGAAAATAACTTGTCTTGATGAGAAAGGGAAGAAAGGAAATATTCAAGGCATTCCGATAGTTGTAGATGTTAGAGAAATTTCAACCATGTAGCTGAAAAAGAATTTTAGGAAGGGATGTCAAATTTTTGCATCCCACGTGGAAGAGGCATCTATAAATAAAGTGGCTAGTCTTGAAGACCATCCAACCTTGAGATATTTTGAAGATGTTGTTGAGGAAATATTAGGATTGTCACCAAAGAGAGACATCAATTTCTCTATTTATTTAGTGTTAAGTGCTTCCCTAATGTCCAAGACACCTTACAGAATGGGCACACCATAATTGAAAAGAGTTACAAATGTAGGTAGAATACTTTTGAAGGAGTATATATGCCCAAGTTTTTCACCTTAGGGAGCCCCAATTATTTTTGTGAAGGATAAATGTGGAACCTTAAGGTTTTGTATTGATTTCAGACAATTGAATAAGGTCACTATAAGGAAAAATTATCCCTTGCCAATGATTAATGATTTATTTGACCAGATGAAGGGTGCAAGAATCTTTTCCAAGATTGACTTGAGATCAAGATATCATCAAGTGAGGATAAAAGAAGAAGGTATTAGCAAGACAACTTTCAGAACAAGGTATGGGAATCATGAATTCACGATAGTGTCATTTGGACTATCAAATGCCCCATTTATTTTTATGTGTCTAATGAATGGAGTTTTCGAGGAGTACCTAGACAAGTATGAACATGTGAATGACACCTTTTTGCTTCGG
>SNQJ01S0067403.1:71769-84331 GCA_010110895.2 Picea sitchensis | reverse complement strand
ATGTCCTATTTTGGAAATCAGTCGATGATGTCTCCTCACACACAAAATCCATACGTTGGCCATGGCCATGGTTTTTACCAGAATCTGGGCCAGCAACCGAACTTTTCTTGGCAACCTGGTGCCAGTCAAACTACAGGTCCCTTCTTCCCAGGTTATCACAAAAAACCCAAACTACCTTTCTTGGAAACTTTTCATTTGCTAGAATTGACAAGGTTGTTGAATGACCCTATCTGTCACAATCCGTGTTGGCCTCCTATGCGGATGAAGTTTCCTTCGGACATCCTAAAGTTCGAAGCCAAGCTTAACGAAGATCCAAGAGATCATGTGACTACCTTCCATCTTTGGTGCTCATCTAACTCATTGAAAAATGACTCTGTACAATTGCGATTGTTTCAATGTACTCTCATTGGGAGTGATGCAAAATGGTACATTAAGCTCGATCGCTCAAGATACTCTTCCTTCGGTGAATTGGCCATGGATTTCCTAAACCATTTCCAGTTACCTGTGAGATACGACACTGGCACAAAATTGCTGGCCAATTTTTCACAGACAAAAGTGGACCATATCTCTGATCACATCTGAGAATGGAGACACCAAAAGAGTCTAATTAAGGTACCAGCCCCACTAGCATTCCTGCTCAAGTGGTTCCTTAAGTCTTTGGTCCCACAGTTGTTCAAAGATGTCATGACGTCGGGAGTATTTTCTGAAGAAAACGCCATCATGAGAGCTCAACAACTTGAGCTAATATATTCTCAGTCTGGTTTATTATACAAGATCTTGCCAGATGCACCACATTCAATACTTGATAAAACTAGACAGAGAGTTGGACCACATGCCGATGGTCTTGTTGGTTCAGCACAAACAAAGCCTGCTGAGAAACTAATGAATCAGTTGCAACAATTGTCTATACAACACTCAACGGCCAACCAAACTACTACTTTGGTTGCTCCCCCTACCAAAATGTCGGATGTACACATAGTGCAATTGACTAATCCAAAGGCCACCTAGCAGCCTGAAGGAAAGAAAAAACAACAAAAGAAGGGTAAGGGGGATAAGAAACCGACCAATAATGTTAGCAGGGGAAATACTGAGAAACGGAAGGCTAGGTATCCATGTAACCTGTGCGCGGAGGACCACTCGACCCACCTTTGTCCTCGACTTGCAGAGGCCCAAAATTTTGTGACATAGTAACAACCTGTTGTGTTAACCAATCCATTCCAACATGGGAAAAATCTAACATAGGCCTCTACAAGCACGGAAGGGGGCAGCCAAGGACCCTCTCCGTCGATGAACAACCCTGCATCCGCGAACATATATATGGTGAGGGGTGATGATTTTATATCGACTAAAGCACATGACTATAGTAAACCAAGCACTTTTGAGAAGGGTAAAGAAGCTAAACTCCCATTTCTTCCTCTACAAATTGAGAAGATGTTGGGCGAAAAAATGACACGCATTCCCAAAGGCGCATTCAAAAAATCTTCTCATAACCCAAACGCAAGGACTGCCCAGAACTACTCTGTGGTGGAAGATTTATCAAAAACCCCTTGTGTGATGTCCTCTTTGGAGTTCCTCCAAAGCTGTCCTTCCCAGAGGAAAGCCTTGTTAACCACTTTAGGATCTACCGAGACTTGTAATCAGGGTACAATCAAGCTGGATACAACTGACTTAAAACCTCGTCTGCCTTACCACGTCGCATTTCCGATAGTAGTGGCTTATCCCACAAAAACATTTACTTGGAATATCTTCCACACAGTGGTTGATGAGGGTGCCTCGACATGCATTATGTCATTGGCATGTTCGAAGGTCGTTGGCCAGCCCATTTTGTCTCCATCACCTAGTCTCCTCAACGCTTTCAACAGTCGTTCATTTCGACCACATGGTATCCTTCCTTCTTTCCCCATGTAGTTAGGAGCGAAGACTATGTGTGTCAAGGTAGAAGTAGTTGATGCACCCCTCGACTATAGTCTCTTGTTAGGAAGGAGTTGGACTTATTCCATGCAAGCAGTGGTTGCTACAATTTTCTGGGTCTTGTTGTTTCCACACGAGGGTCGGATTGTGACCATCGATCAATTGTCTTTCTCTAGACCTGACCCTGCATTGGGGGCATCCACGGTCCCGATGATTGATAATACTCAACCAGGTGTAGTCAACATAGGGGTTGGTTTGTGCCCATCTTTGATGGGTACCTTCAATTACCCGCCCCCTCAAGGAAATATCAAGTTTATATCTAATCACCATAAGGTTGAGATTTTTCAATTTTTGTCATTCCGCACGACTTACTTCGATGATTCATGGATACTTCCTTCCCCATCGGCCATGATGGATGGGACAGGGCACTCGAGCATGTCCATGCCCTTGTCCGCAGTTGAAGTAGCATACTCTTTAGTCCAGCAAGCTTCAACCAACACTGATCCAACTCCTGCACAAGAGTTCGATCCACTTTTAGAGACTATTTGGGCTCAAGGTTCTCTCACTGAAACCAATTCATTATACTTAGTATTGCCCTCTAACAAAGCATTAATTGAGGCAATGACTAGTCCGGACAAACCTTGGGATGATCTTCATCACAGATCATACTTCCTCCCAGAGTTAAGTAGAATCGAGGCCGGAGAATTCACCTTGACTATTACTGGATATAGGTCTTGTCCTATTAATCCCATAGCTACACATGAGATCTATGCTGAGGGTAATATGACAACCGTCACTGAAACCATATCGATCAATATCTCCAAGACCCCTGGCGTTGTAGACAACATTTTCTTCGGAGCATATTGCTCTCCCGAGGAGATACCCAGCATCGACCCACAAAGTGTCGATCATGAGATAACTTTGTTGTTTTTCAAGCTCTCTTTGAGATCCGAAAGAAACATCCGGTGAGACTGCATTTATGCTTTTCTATCTCATCCAGATTAACTGAGAAAAGTAACCTCTATGAGTCTTCTTTTTATCCCTTTTTAGACCCTCTAAACATGAAAAGATTACAGAGCGATCTTGTGGCCTTTCACGCTCGTTAAACTGAAATTTGAAGTCACATCTGTCTAGCGGTAGTTTACCCATTTTTCGGTTTGGATGATAAACTATACAAACAAATGTATACTCTATGGAACTTCAATTCTCTAGAAGAGTACTCTCAGGTATTATTTTAACCCTTTTTTGGGCCTAAGGGACTAAATTTATGAAAAAGGAACCCCCACAGAGTCCATAGTTAAGCTCTTTTCAGACTCCCTAAAATTGAAAAGATCGTCGAGTGACCTTATTCTTTCACACTCGTTAAACTGGTCCAAAAGAACATTCCCGACGAAGTCCATAGTTAAGCTTTTTTCAGACTCCTTAAAAATGAAAAAATGGTTGAGTGATCTTGTCCTTATAACAATCGTTAAAATGGTTTTGAATAGACGTCTTGTCGGTGCTAGTTTACCCCTTTTTCAAACTGACTACACTATATTCGAAAAAGGTACCCCAATGGAGTCTCCTTTTATGTTTTTTCAGACTCTCTAAATATGAAAAACCACCGAGCTTACCTTCTCTGGGCTCGTTAAACTTACATCGAAGGACGTTACCATTGTGTGTTTTTTTAACTATGTTTGCATACCTTATATGCCAGCCTTGTAGTAGTTTGCTTCTGCGTCTTAACACCCTTGGTCCCAGGAGCATTTTTCCTGAGTATCATTATTCTGAACATCCGTCTTGTCCTTGCGCCTTGAACTTGTATGTTTGTAACACTAGTTCCTCCATTGTAACATAACATTCCTTTATTCTTTTTTCCAAAATTATTGAAAAAGACAAAAAAAATCAAATATACCCCAAAAAGAGGAAGGGAAAAGTATTTTATTTATTGGCAGCATAATGAGTCGCCCTTGGATAAAGCACATTTGTCTATTTGTTCATCAAACTATGGGATGTAATATGATCTTAGGAAGCTATTCTCGCTACATAGATTTGTGTCCTCCTCCATTTGGTTATTCTTCCAAACATATGGAGAGTTTGTGTTGCCTCCTACTTCGTAAACTTATGATTAATGCCATGCTACCTAAGTCTCATCATTTTTCATGTTGTTGTCCAAGGGAAGTTTCTACCAAGCCTGAGTCAGCCCCTCTGCAATTTTTCTCTTGCCCTCATACCCGGCAATCCTGAATGTCCAATCAAGTCCTTGTTCGAAATCAATGAAGCCTTCAGTCTAATCATCAAGATTATTTAGTCCATGACCGACAAGCCATCGAAGACCTCTGGGTAGTGAAGTCGTACACTCATATTACACTCCTACCTTGAGTTTTGAATATTTTGAAGTTGTTGCTCGAGCTCTGAAGATCTCATCTCCAACCAATCAAGTTGTATCAGCTTCTAGAAGATAGATACTCTATATGTATATCTTTTTGATTTCGAGATGTAGCTCTGTTGTGTATTGTTCATGGATACACTTTATATAGTTATTTGACATGGATATATAGTGTATTTGATTGGTAGCCATGATTCTATTTTATCTTGAGCATGGGTATGCCTGCCTCAGTGAGACATTTGTTATTTTACAGACGACGCCTCCCGGTTCCTGGTCCCTGGGCTCACTTGTTCAGCACATCAGTAAAGATTGGTAATGTATTTCGGACATCAGATTCTCTTCTGACCTCACACATTAGGGGGCATATGTTATAACCCTAATTTTCACCATACATGCTTACCTGGCATCAGGCAATCTCAGATCCCTTCTTTTCCAAAGCACTATTGAACAACTCTTTAAAAAACCTCTTTTATAAGGGCCCACATTCCCTACTCCATTACTGCACGCGTGTACATGCTAGCTGACCTAAAACAACCCGCGTGGACCTACAAAAGCACGAAAAAAGGAAAGTTGTCGATGGAACACACAGCTTCGGGTGATTTAACTAAAACTCCTAGCCATGCATGGCTGAGGGTTCATCCAAATACCTATCTTCTTCTAGCCTATAAAAGAAGGGTTAGGGGTCCCATTTGGAGGAGGAGAATAAGAGTAAAGAAACTTTGCCCAATTGCACATTCCCATTGTCCCAACCCTTTAGCCATCCTTGTACAAGAAGAGATACAAAGCAAAGAAGTTGGAGGACATTTGAAGAGGAGCCCGGGATCAGGTTCGCGGAGTAGTGGTCGGTCTCGACATTGTAAGTTGATTCATTAAAGTTAATAATAAAGAAATTATTTTCCCATCCCACTATACGAGTTCTTCATAGTTCAGTAAATATATGTTTGAATCTCTAACCCATTAGTCTGTAGGTAAAATGCATGTGTAGTTTGTTGCTTGTTTTGTATGCAGTTCAGCCTTGGGAGGAGAGCTGCTAATGAGCGATCAAGAGTGAAGAAGGATCGACATCGAACATTCGGAACAAGGTATGTTCATCTAACCATGTATTTGCTGAAAAGAAATGGGGATTAAGTCTGGGACGAAGGTAGAAAGTAGGTTTATTTTGGTCATATCTGCATGCATAATATAACCCTATTTTCTAGTCCGTAGGGGGATTTCCCACCACAACACCATGGCTAAGTGTTGAATCATCTTAGATCTAAGTAAATACTTTGATACTCTGTGTTGTTTGTGAAGTGTAATAAGGGATATATATTAGAGAATAAACTGATGCTAAGTGAGATGTAAGCAATATAATCACAGATTTGTGTCCCAGCTAAGTTTGCAGACACCTGAGTCTTGCAACCACCCCTGCCTCTACCTCGGGTGAGACTTCACCTTCTTCATAGGTGTTGCCGAAAAGGCCAGTAGTTAGGGATTTTTTGGTGCACCTTTGAGCGTTGAACCCTGGGTCTACCCCATGTGCCAACAAATGGTTCCATTGTCGGGACCTGAAACTGTGATTGTTGGGAACTAAAGAAGATAAGCTTTGTGAAAAATAAGCTCTGTGTGTAGATCCGTTGCCATAATGCATATATTTTTACTTGACCTGTGAAGATTTATATCAAGAATAAGGTTAGATCTGAAGAAAGGAAGATCAGATCTGAAGAAAAGAAGCGAGATCTGAACGCTCTGTGCTCTAAGAAAGGTAAAAGTGGAAATTTTTGAAAGAAAGAGATCAGACCTGCAGAAAAGAGGTAAGATATATAAGCTCTGTTCTTTGATAAAGGTAAGAATAGTTCAATTTCTTAGATCTGGAAGATTTGTGACCGGTACAAGTAAAAAAAAAAATGATTTTTTTTCTCTAAAGTATGGAATTAGGTATGCTTGATAAATTTTGTCCTAGCTTGAAAACTATGGCATTGATAGATGAAATACAATTCTATATGACTAGATCTAATAATAATAATGAAAGATATGTTATACCTATGCATAGAAATAATTTTTGGACTGACCAATGGATGCAAGATCCTAGAAAGAAATTTTTGTAGGCTAGTCATTATGGTCTGGTGCGCAGTACAAGAACAGTTGGGGATCATGGAAGAGAAAGAGAGGACTAACTCTTTGTTAAAGTTGCAGAATACTAGGACATCTTGCTAAGGAATGCCCTGGGAGAAACCCTAGTTGCCTCTGTTGTAAAGCTATGCACCATGAAGTAATGGATTTCCCTAGAATGATTGCTAGACTTAAAAAGATGAATATGGAACAAGCAAACTCTGAAGGAGATGAAGAGACTAAGATCATAGAAGAACCCTAGAAGGAATCAAAGATTATGTTACTAAAAATGAAAGAAACCCTGAATGAACATAAAGATGCTAGTTTTTCAAAGATCTTCAAAGAAAAGGAGAAAATCAAAGTAAGAATAGGAGACTTCGACATTGACTGTGTTTTGGATGAGGAAACACAGATGAATGTTATGACAAAAATCACTTGGGAAACCCTAGGAAGGCCCGCTCTGATTTGTTCACTAGGAAAAATAGGGTTGTTTAAAGGAAAAATGGTAACCCTATGTGGCAGGATTACCCAAATAGATATGAGTACCCATGGAGCTTCGACAGAGGAAGAGTTTGAAGTCATTAGATTTATTGAGGAACGTACCCCATTTCCAGCTTTGTTAGGCAAGATCTGGATTGAAAAAGACCAAATCTAAAGAAAAGAAGAAAAGGAAGACCTAGAATAGAAGAAGCAAGAACTCATGGAATTTATGACTAGAAGGATCTCCTACTTGATGGACGACCAAGAGGAGAGACCTAAGCTATTGAACATCAGGGATTTGGATATCAAATTTATATGAGCATTAGAGGAACCACAAAAGACCAATATGCCTAATCTGTATGATGAATGAGTATTACCCTTGGATCTAAAGAAAGATTCTCAGCATCGCAAAGTGTCTATGATAAGAGAAGATAAGAATCATAATGGAAAAAGGATGGCTGAGACAAAGATCACTGGGAAAAAGGCTAGAAAGATAAGAAAGAAGAAATCCAAGATTGAAAAGTTACAGAAGATTCCAGAGAAAACTTCACAGAAGGAAAAATCACAGGAATCGAGCTTTGTTGGGATATCAGGACAACGACATGGGTCACTTCGACATGGAGAAGTGATATAGCCATTGGAAGCCAATATAACCGTTGGAATGTCATTCCAAATGGGGCAGAACGCATTTATGGCTCGCCACTAGACCCGTTAGACTACGCCATATGGACATAACATCACTTAATGCTGCCTCATACCTGTTGTAATCAGCCCATTACTAAGTTTCCCTACTTAGTCCGTCGTGCCATGCACCGAAAATACTTTTTACTAAGTGATAATTTGAGCCTGAAACTTGATATTACTTCACCCTATGATCATCACCTTGTTTCTAGACCGATCACTATAGTCTTTGAATTCATTTTCACAACCGAGCTAGTCGACCCAAGCTTGTATGTCGGACAAGCTCAGCACTGCTGAGAAAGTAGTTGAAGAAGTTTTGATTGACTTAATGGCTGAGAGAGTCATGTCAGAAAGAAGAATGTCCACCGGCATCTAAGCATCACCCACAACAGGAGTACAGGCCTCCCCATCGACTGCTTGAGCAGGGACATATCGAGCTGGCGCAGAGAGAAGAACTAAGCACAAGGATGAAATCGAAAATACCAAGATTACCCCATGCATTCTACCAACTTACTTACCACCTCTAAGTGGTGCCATCAACTGTGACAATGTATCTCAAGAATTCGAGTATGCTTTGATCACTGCATACCTTCCGAAAGGGGTGCGTGCAATCCGTGTTGACCAGGATAAACTCGCAGCACTAAAATTTAGTGATTTTAACCTCAGAGATCATAAACCTTACAGCATGTTAGCTCTACATAAGTACTTAACCGAGACCAAAGGAAAGAATTCTAAGATTGTCCTGCAGTCATGGACCCAGAACATCGCACAATACACACTGCTTAATGTAATGAAGATCCCGCACTTCGACAGACACCAGGAAGTCAACGCATGTGTCAAGTTGTTGTTGTCCTGCTACCAGAGAGGATACTTATGGCTGGACCACCACATCACTATGGATCTGACCTTAATCAATCGGATCATAGGACTTAGTATGCAAGGCCCTGACCCACAAGAGTTTTACCCAGGAAAGACCTCAGAGCGAGCATTAGCGCAGAGGATAAAAGAAAATTATGGCAACGTTGAGAAGGGCATGTGAGACTACAAGGTAGCCTATATCCAAAGTGGCACAGTGCACCTTTCCTGTCAGCTAATCGTGGGTAAGCTAGTTCGCAAGAACAGACCAACACAAGTGACTAGATTCGTAGTTGACCTCGCAGGGAAGTGCGTCGAGGGACTACAAATGAACTGGGCATAGTATCTTGTAAACTAGCTAGAGCTTGATTTCAGAGAAGCGCAAGACCAAGGGTACAAGTTTCACTTCAGTTGGTTTCTCATACGAATCGCTTTCATCGCCTGGGAGCTATCAGAAGGTACCACTTTTCTGGAGATCGAACCATTCGAACCATTGGCCATGAAGTTTTGTACACTATGGTACTCTAATGACATGAACAATTAGTGGCAGTCCAATGTCGTCTTCCACGCCTATTACAACCAATTGAAGAATGCAATCCATTCTACACCGCGCATCACCCCAAACACACTTCATAGGTTTACACCTTTGATAAAGTTCAACTCGGACCACCACTTCACCTATATCACAACACATGCTAATGGACACAAACAATAGCTCCAATTGTACTACAAGTTGACAGAAGAAGACTTGGAGCAGATTACCAAGGAATGGTCGGCGAACCTCCTTGTTCTAGCGAACCCCGCAGAAATGTCCGACGTGGAAATCCCTGAATCTATGTTGGATACACCTTAACCAAGTAATACTAAGAAGGATACTAAAGTTTAATATATCCATAGCACATCTACGAAGACCACTTCGATCTCACCTGCATAGGGCGGTGATGGTGAAGAACTAGGTGGGACAGAAGTCAAGAAAAACAAAGGCAAGGTTACTCCGCCGAGAGAGGAGGAGGATCCCTCCAAGAAAAGGAATACTACCCCACCAAAGCCCTCATCCCGAAAGAAATCCAAGGCCACCTAGACTACATTTAAGACTACCCTCACGCTAGACGACTTCGACTTCTTAACCGTTACACTGAATGATGCTTCACAAGAGATCCCAGAAAGACAAGAAGCGAAGTAGGAGGAGCTATTTAGAAAAATCAAGGGAGAACTTCAAGAAATGCAGTAGGTACTCTAGTCCAACCGAGCAGCTTCTACTGTGCCCTTGACAATTGAAACAATAGGAACAGATGATGAGCCCACCCAATTACACCAGATCATCGATAAAGTCAAAGCTCACCTTCGATGAGCTCAAGAAGACACAATGCAAGCCACCCAGACATTGACACAAGTACAGAGCACACTTCTAGAACAACAGAGTAAGGCAGAATGGGAAAATCTTACCCTGGAAGTGAAGTGGGATGAGGAAAAAGCACAGTTGCTAGTAGAGAAACTTGAAGTATAGGAAAGGGTTCACAAAGCACTTCAATCTGTGATGGTCATAGAAGTAAAGATTGAAGAACATGTTCCATAGTAGGTGACACAACTTGAAGAAGTAATCCAGCAACTTCACCAGCACATTGCAGATCTGGAACTTTGTACCATGCCCGAGACTCCTCAAGAAATAAGATATCTAAAGGAGGCAACTTCCCGTAGCACAGTCGACCGATTAAAATCCTTTTCCTCAGAATACAAGTAGTTGTGTGCTAGAAGCGCCCAGACTCTTAAGAACCTCGTAGACAATCTAGAGTTGCACGCATTGGAGGTACAACTCCAAGAAGCAACGTAGCACGCACACAGACTACAGGTGCAAATGAAGGCCTTGACCCCAGTTGAAAGAATGAAGAGGTTTGCAGAACAACGCACCGCCCAACAACAACTATACACATTGCAAAGTAAAGTGATGGAAGTCTCCCAACAAATTCAACCAATCCAAGAAAAGTCATGCCAATTGTTCACTGAAGTTGAAAGCCAGGGAGCCAAGCTTGAACAAGTTGTCATCACTGCAGAACAATGCCTGGAAGGGCCAGTAAATGACACAATGATCCAAGAATTCACTTAGCAAGAGGCTATCACACTACAGTAGGTCTAAGAAGCTTGAACCAATCTCGAGGCATTTAAGGCCAAATTGATCAAACCAGAGTGACTCAGGATGCGTCACAGGTGAGTGTTGGGGGCCTGTTGGCCCTTGACCAAGTTTTGAATAACAATTGGTCATATTTGACCTTTTTTGGGACTTCAACAGCTTGTCAAAGATGGAGCGCAACGCGAAGCAGAAATTGGAGGCTCTAGACCTATTTTTGGGTCTCTTTAGGGTTTTGGGTTAATGTAATGGGAACAGGATGCCGGCCCGTGGGTTTACCCACGCTTAGGCCCATTTTTGTAATCTATAAATAGATACTTATGAAATGTAAGTAAAAGATAGTAGTACATATATGCGATGTATAGTCAATGGCTTAGTGCAAGCAACTGGATCTGTGTGATTGGATGTATATTGTAAGTGCTCTGTGCATGATCGTAAGAAGCTGGCATAGCTCAGTGCAAGTTGTTGCAGTTTTGTACTGAAGTGCAAGGAAGAAGGATCTAGCGATTTGCGCTAATATTTTGTTCTGTGCAAAGTAGGGATTGATTGAAGCTCTTTGTTGTAAACTTCTTGACCGAGATAATAAAGAAGAAGACTTTGTGGATGTAGCCCTAGGGTGGGGGTGAACTGTGGTAACTCTGTGTGTTATGCTCTGTGCTTTGACCTGATGTGTTTGTCTCTCCTTTGCTAAATGCCTTGATGTGTTTAGATAGATCTAGTTTTTCTTTGTGCTTATGAGATATGAATGTTAGACCTGATATATAAGATTCTTAGTGCTTGATCTACTAAATCTAACTATCTTTTCATGGCTAAGTGTTGAATCATCTTAGATCTAAGTAGATATTGTGATGCTCTGTGTTGTCTGTGAAGTGTAATAAGGGATATATACTAGAGAATAAATTGATGCTAAGTGCATTGTAAGAAATATAATCAAAGATCTATGTCCCAGCTAAGGTTGCAGACACCTGAGTCTTGTAACCACCTCTGCCTCTACCTTGGGTGAGACTTCATCTGCTTCGCAGGTGTTGTCGAAAGGGATGGTAGTTAGGGATTTGTTGGTGCGCTTTTGAGCATTGAACCCTGGGTCTTCCCCGTGTGCCAACATGTTGTTGCTCTGAGGTGTTTCTACTCCAAGGTGTTGCTACTCCAAGGTGCTGCTACTCTGAGGTGTTGATACTCTGAGGTGTTTCTACTCCAAGGTGATATTACTTTGAGGTGTTTCTACTTTGAGACTTGGTACGCAAATTCCATGATTATGGAATGTTGTTACCGCCAAAGGATAACCACATGATGATGATTAGACCATTGACCCGTGGACCCGTATGTTAAGGATTGATGTATCTGATGATGTGGCTTACCTTAAAGTTGCAACTATTGTATGTTTTCAACACAGGATGTTCACCCAGATAACAAGACAGTTCGACTGAATATTTCTATAAAAATCATTTATATAAGTTGTAATCATTTACATGAATATTTTGTATCTTCTATATCTTCTTAATTAATACAACATCAAGCAAGTTGAGAATCAAAACATTCTCAAGTCTGTTCATAATTGTAATATTTTTGAGATTAGAAGAGGAAAGGGAAAGTTTAAAAGGAGAGAGCATTCTTGGTCCAGGTTAGGGTGGTTTTTGGAGAATAGAGGATAGTCGATGGACTTCATGTGTAACAATAATTATATCTGCACCTCTTTATTGAATAATAAATATCTGGCAAGTTGTGGCATTAATTTATGAGTGCTTAAAGTTGTAGTTTATGTATTCTTTTACCCCCGTTGAGGAGGAATGGCCCTCCTTATTAGCAGGGTTGTTGTTCTTGTATTATTAGTTATATTAGCATAACTAGATCATCTTGTTATTATGTTCCTTAGTTCAATTACTGGTGTAAATAGTTGATTTGAATGAATTGTTCCATCTATAGTTGTCATAGTTGGTTTGTTACTGGTGTGTTCATTTCAATTCCGTACGAGTGCATTTTTGTTTTGTTCAACAAGAGTTAATTTATGTTTGCAGAGGTGTTCTTTAATTCATTCCAACAAGTGTTATGTT
>SNQJ01S0067403.1:56292-66365 GCA_010110895.2 Picea sitchensis | reverse complement strand
GCCAACCAGATGACCCAAGTATTCTACTTCTGAGGCACCAAAAGCACATTTAGACTGTTTCAGGAAAAGTTCGTGCTGAGAGAGTAGATGGAGAACTCAATCCACATGAGCAAGATGGTTTGTCCAGGTTTTTCTATAGATGAAGATATCATCAAAGAAAACTAAGACAAAATGGCAGATAAAAGGATGGAAGACATGATTCATGAGGTTTTGGAAGGTGGAGGGGGCATTACACAAGCCAAAGGGAATGACCAAAAACTCATAGTGGACTTCATGAGTTCTAAAGGTAGTCCTGGGAATACCTACCTCTTTCATACGTATTTGGTGGTAGCCCAAATGATGATCCAGTTTAGTGAAGAATTGGACACCTCTCAATTCATCTAGGAGGTCATCAATGACAGGAACGGGGAATTTGTCTTTGATGGTAAGTTTGTTGAGGGCATGGAAGTCAGGACACATTTTCCAAGAACCTTCTTTCTTCAGGACCATGACCACAGGAGACAAATAGGGGCTCGTATTAGGGTGGATAACACCTAAATTAAGGAGTTCTTGGACCATTTTCTCAATTTCATTTTTTGGGGAAAAGGGGTGATGATACAGACAAATATTGGGAGGAAGGCTTCCTGGTACAAGGGGAATGGAATGATTATGAACACCACGGGAAGGAGGGAGGCCTTGGGGAGTGGAAAAGACCAATTGATGTTTAGAAAGGATGGCTTGGAGGTCTTGTGGTATGGAGGGTGTATTTGTTTCTTGTATGGCATGGAGTTGGGTGATAACACTAGAATGACCCTTTTTGAGCAGCTTTTCCATGCGATGGGAACTAATGATCTCAGGTGAACTGGCGGTGATGCATTGAAACTTATTTTGGTGGCCCTCCTGGTCAAATTTCATGGTTAAGTCTTTAAGATCCATGAGAATGGGACCCAAAATCCTTAGCCAGTCTACACCCAGCACAATGTCACAACCTCCCATGTCAATAGCAAACATATGGGATTTCAGGTGGTAGTCACCAATTTGGAGACACACATTTTCACAATGCTCTCCACATTTCATGGAACCACCATTGGCAAACATGATTTGGAAATTATTGACGGCATCGATGTAGCAATGAGCTTCTTGGGCAATGAGCCAATGAACAAAATTATCTGTGCTACCACTACCAACCAGACTGATGACCTTCCGATGCTTGATGTAACTTGTTGTAGGAAAATCTCCCTGCGGACAGGTAGATCTCCTCAAAGAGCTAGACTCTTAAATCTAAGACAAAAAGTTCTTATCATGGTCACTGACTTCCTTTTAGATCTAGGTGGACTAGTGTGTGAGGAGGAAGGAGAAAAGAAGTAACTTTTATCGGTGTTTGTCCCTACACGCTCCAAGTTGAGCTCCAATCTTTCACTCCTCGATGAATCCTGTAGACAAACAAAGTACGACCACTTCCTACTCTATCAAGGTTAGCCCTAAATATATCTATCTACTAAAGAGACAAATTCATGTGAGATTGACACGAATTGGAAAGAAACAGGCCAAGCAAATTATATTAATGAGGACAAGAATGTTACTTACATCCATAGATGAATTACAGTAGTTTCGTCAAGTCCTCCTTGTCTACCCCTTGCTCAAAAGATCCACGATCAGAATGATGATAACTTCACCAATTGTACCCTATGAGATCATAGGTCTCTTGCCTCCAAAATATCTCTGTTCCAACACCACTTATAAGATCATAAGTTTGGTATGATTCTCCATTTCCAGTCTGCTTTCACCATGAGAAATCTTGCTTATATAGCCTTGGAGAGGCTCAACAACTTGAGATATCATTGGGGTGAGTTGAGGATTTTCCTCCTTCAGTTGAGGATATGCCCTAATATCATGGCTTGATTGAGGATTCTAACTCAACTGACCTCCAAGAATGAATGGATCCTTCCCCCATTCATCTCAACAACTTAACCACTGCCCAGAATAGGCAGTGCTCCCTCAAAAGGACCATTAGAGCACTGTAGTGCTCCCTAGTAGGCTTTAGGGGGGTGTCAGCGCTCCTAAAGTCAATAGTGCTCCTCCAAAAGGGCCAAAGAAGCTTTATAGTGCTCCCAAACAGTGTAAGGAGGGGTGCCAACACTCCCAGAAGAGGTATAGGGGAGTGCTCCCCTCCAAAAACTTAGTTTTTTGAGTGTTTTCAAATGGCAAAAGGTTCATGACCCCAGTTAACCTTTCCTCCTCTTCCAAATCAAGTATTTGACATGTGCCAAGTGTCCTCCTCATGTCATTATAGGCACAACATAGGCATCATGGAAGTATGCTTTCCTTGACACTTGCAACACTTGTGAGCAAAATGCGACACTTACGATGACAACACTTGCGACACTATCGAAGTGAGTAATTTTTTTGTGTAACAGATTACCCCCCAAAGTATGAAGTTATAAGACAGGAACTGATAACTGAAATGATTTGTAGACTTTCAAGCAAGGGTATAGATGCAGAGAACCTGATAGAAGCTACACACAAACATCCAACAAATATTATGACATGTTTCAGACCCAAGGCAGGCATACCTATGCTTGGGTGATCAAGTCTCGCAAGATATGGCCGCCATAAAATACACTGCGGATCCATAATTGTATTGACAAAAGGTATAGCCACTGAAAATACATTGTGGATCTATACTTCTATGACCTGAACTGATCGTAGCCATGAAGAATACACAGTGGATCTACGAGATGACAAGACATAGCCACGACCAATACAAAGTGGATCTATGTAACAGTATATGTGTCATTTGTTCAAGAGAAATTCCGTTGCAACCTGGGCAAAGTACATATCAAAGTGATCACTCAACCCAGGGTCTTCTTACTGATCCCGATGTAGTACGAATCTAACTATGTGAATAGATGTCCTGATGTCGAACATGGTAGAAACCACTTGATTGTCGGTCAATGATGTAAACCGTTAACAAGCGCAAGGGAGATCACCATTAATGTCAATGATTCCCAAGGTACTCTAGTACATTCCAACGAATGTGAATGGATGAGATGAAGTCGAACATCTGTGGAATCATCCGATCATAGGTCAATGATGTAAACCCACTGTCGGGTGTGAGGAGGCCTGCCATTGAGGCATGCAGGTCCCAAAGTACTAACTAGTTCCTAAGTCTAGTTCCTGGATAGTGTGTTGGAGTCGACAGGAATAGACTCGTCGAAGGAGGGCCTTGATGTATCCCCCATCAATGACATGAAACAGACACAGAGATGTAAGTGGTAGATCAAATGAACATGGACTGACATGGGTATTGAGACAAGATATTTGTGATGGCTGACTCTTGAGGTGGATACTTCCCTTGAACACTAAGGCACAACAACAGAAACTTGACATGGACCAAAACTTGACAATGCAATGGATGCTGTGACTTTCATCGGGTGACCCAAAAGAGTAAAATAAACTCAAAGGATTGGCTTAGTGCCAAGGTTCAGTGGATTAAGATGTGTGCAAAGACAAAGTGTCGTGTTCAAGGGCGACTCTAGGAGTTACTGGGTGATGTTCTCAAAAACATTGCTTGGCCTGCTTCTTTCAAGTTTTCCCCCATCTAGATAGATGAGTACCTCTTTTTAATTTAACGAGCTTGAGGAGGGTAACACATGCTCGATAAAAATCACCTTCGGTAAGTTCCTCTTCCTTTTTTTAACGAACTAGAAGAAGTAAGGGTTAGATCCCGTATGGGCCTGTCGATGTTTTCTTTAATGAGTCCAAAGACAGAAAACTCGAAGGTTTTTCATGATTATAGAGTCTGGAAAAACACTTAAAAGAGAACTCTCTCAGTTCCTTTTTTGTAAAGTAGTCTAACAAGACCAAAAAAGAGATAAACTATTGCTCAATATATGTTTTCTTCAAATACTTTAACGAGCGTGAAGAGAACAAGGTCGCTCGGTAATCTTTTCATGTTTAGAGAGTCTAAAAAGAACTTAAAGATGACTCCAGTTTTGTCCTTTTTCATAATGTTAGTCTCGCGAGGCCGAAAAAGAGATAAATTATCACTCGAAAGATGCCCTTTCAAACCTTTTAACGAATGGGAAAGGAAGCAAGATCATTCAGCAATCTTTTCATGTTTAGAGAGTCTGAAAAGAGCTTAAAGAAGACTCTAGGGGGTTCCTTTTTCGTGTATCCATGCAGGTCCAAAAAAGAGATAAAAGTCTACCCGGATGCATTCTCATGTATTTACAAGCACGAGAAAGAACAAATACTAAGCTCGGTATGCCCCTGGCTTGAAAGCTAGTGGATTAACTCCAGAATGATCAGTAAAGGCTGGAGACATGCCCTCCAAGCTTCAATTCATTCACTGATTTTGATGTCGTCACCAATTTCTTGACTGGATGAGAAAAAGGAGAAGGGTGGATGAAAAGAAGGTTCAAGAGAAATGACTATTTCATTTGTTAACGAGCTTGACATAGGAAAAGAACTATGCTCAAGGCCTTTGTTTCATTTTCTAACAAGCTTGCCACAGAGAAGAAAAACTATGCTCGTAGTTTTGTCTGGATCATGGCTTCCAAGAGGATAATGCTCTGGAAGGGTACCATGTCAATGGATAAAACATGGGTATGGCCTCCAATAGATCTTCTCTGGATGGAAGATAATCACTCGAGAAGGAACACATGTTGAGGTTCATGACAGGGGTAAGGAGATCAGGCTCCAATATCCCTACCGAAGAGATTACCATGTTAACTACTGGATCCAAATCATCAGAAGTTGAAGTCATGGGAGACAACACCACATAATTGACATGTGGTGAGGGTGATACTATCTGCATATAAGAACCACTTAGGGAGGTAACCCCGTCAGGGCCGATGAATGAAAGTTGATCAATATTCACAATCCTTCCATTGTGAGGAAAATATATCACATGGAAAATAGTGGATACAATAGCTTTCATGGCATAGACATAATCCTGCCCAAGGAGTAAAGTGAAATCTAAGGGGTCTCGGACTACCATGACATCGATAAAGATAGTTTTCCCTCCAAAAGTTACAAGAAACTGAGGAAGGATCCCTAAAGGTTGACTAGTTCTTCTGTTAAAAGCTAACAGATTCTGTGTAACCGGTGCAAGCTAAGGACAACCCAAAGCATCCCAAGCAACAGAGAACAAAATACTAATGGACACACCTTCATCTATCAGTGTTTGAGGAACGTCTTGACCACAAACCTATATTGTAATTTGAAAAGGAATGTGAGAGGGAAGACGAGGTCTAGTTAGCACACCCCAATAAAAAAGGATGGTCTCATTACTTGGAGGGGGTTTCGCAGGAGAACGAGGAATGCTCCCCAGCACGGTAGAGTCTGTATTAATGAGAAAAACGTGGGCAGTATCGACTTTACTCTCTAGAGGGAGAGTAGGATCGATCAATGGTGGACTTGATTCGACCACTTTGGCACTCTTCAGAGGAAGAGTGGGATTGACTGAGGATGTAACCGGAGCAACCACTTTGGCACTCTTCGGAAGAAGGGTGGGACTGACCAAAAAAGGGACTGGATCAGTCACATTGTCACTCTTCAACGGAAGAGTGGGATTGAGCAATAATGTAACCAGAGTAACCACTTTGGCACTCTTCGAATGTAACCATAGTAGCCACTTTGGCACTCGCCAAAGGAGGAGTGGGATCGATCGGTGGCAGAAACGGATCGACCACTTTGGGTACATTCTCCAAGGGAAGAATGGGGTCAATGGGTAGAAACAAATCGACTGCTTTAGTGTCACTCTCTAACAGGAGAGTGGGGATCGACCGAGGATGAAAACAAATCAACCACTTGGGTGTCACTCTTTTGATGAAGAGCGGGGCTGCGACCGAGGGAGAGATCAAATCGACCACTGGGGTGTCACTCTTTGATGAAGATACCGATTCCATGATGGAATTGGATCGGGCCTACTTGGGTTTGTGGTTCAATCGAGGAGGAAACTAGATTGACCACCGATCAACCGGACTGACCGGGGATGGAAACGGATTGACTACCCATCAACCAATGATGGTTGGAGGAAAGCTGAGGATAACTCTTTGGAAGTTGAAATTTTTCCAAAAAAGAGAAGAAGCTTCATCCATGCAGGGAAAAAGGTGAGAATAATGATGACCTTTACATAACATGCAAGGGAACTTGATAGTTGTCTTATTCTTACCAACTTGAACATCACTAGTTGATGGGGTATCACTCCACGACCTAATGTGAGGCCAATGACGGGAGGACCACATTTCTAAGACCTGGGTAAGACTGGGGAAATCCCTCAGAAAGTGGTCACCCTTACAAAGGCTGCAAGGGAATTTGGGTTTTGGATTCTTCATTTTAATCTTGTTGACCTCATCAACACTCCTAGTACTATTAATAGTAACTGGTTTCTTAGAGCCAACATCTGATGTTGTTGGGGCCTTTGTTCTTTTCGGGTTCTTCTTCTTCTTCTCTTTCTATTTCTTGTTCTTTTGATCAACCTGGCTACTTGCTTTAGAGATTTTACTAGGTGAAGAAGGAGAAATGGAAGGAGACGAAGAAGGTGAAAAGTTGACACGAGGTTGATGTGTGGGTGGTGTATTGACATCCAAAGTATTAGGTGAAACTTAAACATTGGGAGGATTTGGGATCAATGGAGTGGGGAACAACCAAACTGGTAATCCAATAGTGAGTCCTGGAAGACTCAGTGTGGCAACATATGGAGGACCAAAGTTTCCAAATGAAGGAAAGGTATAAGGTTCCCCAGGAGAAGGGGTTCCTCCATTGGTACTTCTAGGATTCAATGCCATTAACACTGACTCGACCTAAGGTCCACTAAGTAAAACAAACAACACACGCTATGAATATGAGAAGCAATCAATCAAACAAACCTTCCGATGATGAAACCACTAATTGGTGATGAAATCCAACGTCACGAGATCAAAATAGGAAGGGGCGGGGATAGAGCAGGTGGATCAGTTACGTTGGTGACCTGCTTAACGGACTTACGCCTTGGTGCAAGCTTCCATGCAGTAATTGTGGATTTACCCTCCAAGGAGCTCGAGTGAGTTTGACCAACGTCTGTCCTAGGTACAGTGAGACTTCCCTTCACTGTCACCTTGTGTGAGACCCTAAATATTATGGCTACTAAGGTCACCAACTCGTATTCAGCCTCTGGGCAGGTACATTCGACAGTCCAGTCAGAACATATGGGCAGGATAACAAGTCTGAAATCAACTTGAAAGGCTCCCACACATAATCGTGGGTATACCTTCCAGTGACCCCCAATATATGATCTGACCACTACAAACAGTTGGGCCATGGAGGGATAATCTTCGTAACTTACCCGAATGCGACCTCATGTGTAACCCTTGTGTGAGAGGGGGATCCCAACAAGTGAATACGACAATTGGATTTAACTCTCCCTACCGCAAGATACTAAGTTTGTTTGATAGCTTTGGAAACTTATCCTTTCAACCTATTCCAAAGCCCTACACCTTAAACTAATGTAGGTTTGCTAACAAAGATGTAAAAAGTCTGATAGATTCTAGTTAAGCGTTGATTTTAATGGTTGTTGTTTACTCAGAGGGTGTACGAAAGTGAAACTGATGGAATGATGACTCAATTCTCAAAAATATGCATGAAATATGATAAGCAATCATTTTTTTTCAATGAATACCTATTTAAGGGAAAGAGGAAGAGTCCTTTTCACTATCAAACACTTGATAAGGAATGCCCTCAATCAATTTTGTTCTCAATCAAATCCAATATGATGCTACAACATTTCAGAAATGCAAACTAATATGCAAACTAATCATTAAGATGTTCTTTTGTCATTTTCATGTGAATGATGATCAATTCAATGAAAAACTTGTCCTGCCAACTACCCTTTCAGATCAAGGAGATTCAGACAAGAATATGCAGATTTCGCACAAACAACACACCCTTTTGCAATCAAACAAGAGAAAGGAAAAACAAAAAAGGAAGGAGAAATAAATTGGATCAGATGACCTCAAAGAACCAAATGAGAAGAGTCACAGACTTCTAATGTCCTTCACTAGAGTTCCTACTTAGTCGGATAGGAGAGAAGAAAGAAGGGGATCGATTTCAAGCTCTCAACAACAAAAACTCAAAAATAATGAAGAAGGGCATAAAATGTGAACAACAAGGTGTTTACTTCTCAGGAGGAAGCATGTCAAAGGTCAAAGGAAGAAACATTCAATCACAAAACAACCCAGCAAGTCAAAAAACAGGGTTTGGACCTCCAAAAATGCAATTTTTGAAAAGATTTTGTGAAAACAGGGGCTGGCGCTCTGGTGTAATGGAAACCAAGGAATTATAAATCTCTTTCCAACACTCTAAGGGAGCGTTGGTGCCCTGCTAACAAGGAAGGGGAGTGTTGGTGCCCAAAAACTCACAGAAATGTCCAAAAAACCTTAAATTTCAATCAAATTTTGACAAACAAGATGAGTGTGATGGGGTAAAGAGTCAATCAACAAGTGCAATCATATATAAAGGGGTGAACAAGGCCTAAGAACAACCAAAGGTTAAGACAAGGGCTATGAGGAAAAATCAAAACTAAAAGTTTGATTCGATCCCCAGTGGAGTCGCCAATTTTTGTTGTAGGAAAATCTCCCTGCGTACAGGTAGATCTCCTCAAAGAGCTAGACTCTTAACTCTAAGACAGAAAGTGCTTATCATGGTCACTGACTTCCTTTTAGATCTAGGTGGACTGGTGTGTGAGGAGGAAGGATAAAAGAAGTACCTTTTATCGGTGTTTGTCCCTACACGCTCCGAGTTGAGCTCCAATCTTTCGCTCCTCGATGAATCCTGTAGACAAACAAAGTACGACCACTTCCTACTCTATCAAGGTTAGACCTAAATAGATCTATCTACTAAAGAGACAAATTCATGTGATATTGAACACAAATTAGAAAGAAACAGGCCAAGAAAATTATATTAATGAGGACAAGAACGTTACTTACAGCCATAGATGAATTGCAGCAGTTTCGTCAAGTCCTCCTTGTCTACCCCTTCCTCAAAAGGTCCACGATCAGAATGACGATAGCTTCACTAATTGTTCCCTATGAGATCATAGGTCTCTTGCCTCCAAAATATCTTTGTTCTAGCACCACTTATAATATCATAAGTTTGGTGTGATTCTCCATTTCCAGTCCTCTTTCACCATGAGAAAGCTTGCTTATATAACCTTGGAGAGGCTCAACAACTTGAGATATCCTTGGGGTGAGTTGAGGATTTTCCTCCTTCAATTGAGGATCTGCCCTAAGATCATGGCTTGATTGAGGATTCAAACTCAACTGACCTCCAAGAATGAATGGATCCTTCCCCCATTCATCTCAACAACTTAACCACTTCCCAGAATAGGCAGTGCTCCCTCAAAAGGACCATCAGAGCATTGTAGCACTCCCTAGTAGGCTTTAGGGGGGCGCCAGTGCTCCTAAAGTCAATAGCGCTCCTCCAGAAGGGACAAAGAATCTTTATAGTGCTCCCAAACAGTGTAAGGGGGGGAGCCAGCACTCCCAGAAGAGGTATAGGGGAGTGCTCCCCTCCAAAAACTTAGTTTTTTGAGTGTTTTCATATGGCAAAAGGTTCATGAGCCCAGTTAACCTTTCCTCCTCTTCCAAATAAAGTATTTGACATGTTCCAAGTGTCCTCCTCATGTCGTTATAGGCACAACATAGGCATCATGGCAGTATGCTTTCCTTGACACTTGTGAGCAAAATGCGACACTTGCGACACTTACGATGACGACACTTGCGACACTATCGAAGTGAGTAATTTTGATGTGTAACATAACCTATTAGCTTGAGGGTTTGGGGAGCGGAGAAGCCAGTGAGAGAATTAAGGGAAATGACTGGTTCTACTTCAGGAGGTTCTGAGGGAGGGATTATGTCAGTGGATTCAGGTGATTCAGACATAGAGGGAGTTTCTTCATTTTCTTCCAAAATCTCCTCAGAGATGGCCATAAAAAGATTTGTTTCTTTACACTTGTGGCCCAGGAAATATTTGTCATCATAGTTATAACAAAGGCCTTTGAGTTGGTGTTCAGCCATTTCATCCCAGATCAATTTTTGGATCTTTAGTGGAGC
>SNQJ01S0067403.1:28606-39206 GCA_010110895.2 Picea sitchensis | reverse complement strand
CCCCTACCCCTTCTTTTATAGGCTAGAAGGAGCTAGGGTTTTGGATGAACTCTCGGCCATGCATGGCTGAGAGTTTCAGTTAACTGACCCATAACTTTTTGTCCCGTCGGCAACTTTCCTATTTTTGTGTTTTGTTAGGTAAACGCGAGCTGTAGTAGGCCTGCCAGAGTTCACCCGCGTGCAGTAGTGGGTTAGGGAGCGTGTACCTTGACCCAANCAAGAGGATTTTCAAAGAGGTTTTTCAGTAGATGTTTTGGAAATGAAGGGATATGAGTTGGCCTGATGCCAAGTAAGCAGTTGTGGTGCAATTTAGGGTTATAACACAAGGTAGGAGATTAGATGCTTTTCATGCATTATACTATAATTTGTGTATATGGTTATTAGGAAGGACCCTACCTTTTACCAGTCTTTTTGACTCCTAGAGTCTTTGCATTAGAGTTTATCATACAAAGGATCATTTTAGAGACAAAGCATTTTCTGAAGACTCACAAAGCATCTAACTTAAAATTCCCTTTCATAGTAGGGCCTTTTGTGGTTAAGAATAGGTCATGTTTACCTCATGTTCAAGCCATGCTAAGCGAATATGGGTTCACACAGTTAAAGGGAAGTAAATATGATCTACATCAAATCATATATAAGAGAATATTAATGAGCATACAAGGTCCATTCGAGAACGAGCAAGTCGAAGGATTTGCTAAATTGGCTAATCTGGAAACCTGTGAAGACATGGAAGTCACTCTGCAACCTGATCCAACACAACAAACGAAGTTTGCCCCTCAACAGATCTAGACACAAAAAAATTCTCCAAGATTGATTATCAAAGCCCCAAAAGTGAGTGTTTATAACAAGAGGAGCAGTTCAGAGGCACTGGGTGCCAGTAGTCAGCAAAATGTTTTCAAGAAAATGAAAATCACACCATCTTCTCAGGTAGTAGACCTAGAAGAGGAGGAACCCAAAGAGAAAATGAACATGGATATGGTGGAAAGTGCAACCAAAAACGAAGAGGGTGGTATAGGAAGCATGCCACAAAGTGAAAACAGATCGAGGGTCTTGAGCAACAAGAAACATGTATTTAGAGAAACACATGGGGTAGTTTATCATTCCAAAGAGGAATTGATGGATCCGTATGTTGTGAAAGGAAGCATGGCCAATAGAAAAATAAGAGACCTGTTACCTGAGGTAGAGAATCTCTCCCAGCATAAGGCTTCCCTGCTTTTAGTCAGGGATGTGGAAAGAAAGAAATTTAATAGAGCAGTGGTAGATGATGAAAAGGTCTCTGAAATCAAAGTGCATTGTGAAAATATTGGTTCCCCAGACAATGTGAAGTTCCATAGGAATATCAGTGACATGCTATATTCGGACTACCTGAGTTTGGGTCTAAGGGTTTCTAGACTAAAAATACATGCACTCAAATTAGATGGGCAATTGAAGCAGGAGAAAGCGTCCAACAAAGCCTAGCAGACACAAGTCAAAAGATTGGAATCAGAAGGCCCTCAAGGGGTGAATTATTATTTATATGAGAAAGAAAAGATGATCCAAAGCCTGAAGAAAAAGATGAAGATGTTTGTTACAGAACATCCACAGGCAGTAGAGCTAGCTGCTCTGGAGCAAGAAAAGGAGACATTCAGACAAGAGGCACTAAATTACAAAGCTAAAGTGTTGCAACTGGAAAAGGAAAAGGAAATTTGGTCACAAAGATAGGCAGCGGAATGAGACATGGTGATCATTGACCCTTCTACTACAGAAACTGGAGTAAGCATTGAGGGATTGGTTCAAGCCATGTCCCAAGTAAGTTTAAATGTAGGGGAGATCAAGAGACTTAAGGAGTTCATAGGCAAGCTACAACAAGAGATGAAAATGAAGGATGAAACAATGGCCCAATTCCAAAAATAAAATCAAGAGTTGCAAGAGATGGTGAATAAAATGAAGACGAGGTTGAAGGGACAAGTACTGATGCAAGGGAATAAACATGTAATCTGGGATGCTATTGCTGTTGAAGCTGCTAATTTCAGGGTTTATCTGAATTTTATAAATGACAAAGACAACATGGTTATCACTGTCCGAAGCAAGTGCACTGTGGTTAATGAGACATTGGTGAAAAATCCCTCTAAATGGGCCCATAACGCTATTGATTTGTTGAATTATGTACCCACTATCGATATTCAGACCATTGGGGTAAAGGACAGAACTACACTGATCATTTGGGCCAGGAGGATCATCGTTAAACACAATTTTGTCAAATTGGTTCAAACCAAAGTTGTGCAAATAGAATAGAGCATACAGGAGTTTAGGGATACATTTGAACAATTGTTCATCAAGGGCCTCCCACCATTTTGGTATGGTAAAGGGAAATTATACAATCAAGAAGAATACAATTCTCTCCTCACTCAGTGCATAATGGATCATTCAAGATTTGAAGACCTGGAAGAGAGCCTGAAAGGACCCAGTTTGGTGGAACACTTGGTCGTAGACTTTGAAATTTTGAATTAGTTCAAAACAGTGAAATCGGGATACCAACTATGTCTTATGCTACTTGCATTGACCTGGAGATTCTAATAAAGGAAATTATGGATTACGAGATTCCTTCTAACTCATAATGGAAGGATATCATGCGGTTGGGTAGGACAAAATGCAATGTTCTCAGGACCAGTAAGTGACCTCCAACTGTCACCAAATCAACAAATTTGACAAGAAATCAGAGCAAGACAGATGGCACACAGGAAGTCGAGCAGTCGGAGAGATCCATCCCTAGTTATGAAACATTTTATGTTTAAATCATTATAAAAGGGTTCACTTGCAGAAACCGTTGGTTTTCAATTATTGTAGTTGGTTTTAGACACTGAAACGCTTCAGTTTCAGTCATTGTAACCAGATTGTATAAGTACTAGGAGTTTTGAATGAATTAATGTTGGCAAACGTGCAAGGGCACCTTTTTGTTTCTGAACTCTATTGTAAATTTTTGAAGTTGAATTGAATATACATGAAGAAGCACTTTGAAGTCTCTATGAAAAGGTTCCAATGGTGGTGATATGAGTTTTGTCTCCTTACATTGTATGTATTTCCTATGTCCTTTGATTTCATTTGCACTATCTTTTGTTTAAATTGGATAGTTAAAATCTATGAATTCATCCCGTGATGCTCTCATCTTAAGCAATTTAAAATGTGTGAAATTCCTCTTAACAAATTTAGAATTCATTTCAGTAATGCTCTGATGCAGTTATTTGTTTTCTATTTCTTCTCACACCCTACTTAAAATCAATTTACAACTCAGATTCATTGCCTCATTTTTCCTTTGTCCTCTAGAGAGTTGTACCGGCCAGTCATTGTTTTCGTTCACTTTCAGAATTTGGACTCCATAGCCCTGAGTGTTCCTCCCCTTCTTTGCCAACAATTTTATAAAAACCCCCCAAAACAAACCAAATCTAGCCACTGATTCCTAAAGAAATATCAAGTGACACGAGATATCCCTCTCTGAGTTGAGCAGGCTAGTGCCTCAACTCTAAAGTAGGTTGAAATAGTTACCTATGTCATTTGTCTATCAGCAGGAAAAAGTTTATAGAGTGCTAACAAGCTCAACAACACTAACCAAAAAATCCACATCTTCAGGAGTAAAGAATTGAATTATACTATGATTCAACATGTCCCTAAGAACCAGAAGACCTTCTTGAATGGGGATATTGGGGTACAATGATTCCACATCAAAATTTACCAGAATAGATTTGGATAGAAACCATTCATATTTAATAACTTGAAAAAGAGAGAGATAATCTAGAATATGGTTAGGCTGAGATAAGAGAGTGTCCATAGCTTATGGTGCAGAACTTTTGACAAGAGTTCAAGCATGTACCCATTGTAAGAGAAGATAGGAAAACCAACTAGGGGTTTCTTCTCTACTTTCCATATGAAGTAAAGCACACAAGCCCAAGATTGTTGAATGTCAACCTGCAATATGTATTTCCAATGGTTTGTAGAAAGGAGATTTGTGTATCTGTATTGAAGCTAATGTAGAGAATCTCTCATAACAACCCAAGGAACTGAAGAAACTAGAGAGTAAACATTATGATCAAACAATTTTGATCACCTTCGACAATATAATTATCTTTGTCAAACACCACCAGGCCTAATTTTTTATCAGTTGGCTTTATTACTATATGAAGTTTGTGAAGCCTTTGAAGTGCAACAAGTTGGGATCCTACATCAGGTCTATCACACAGAGTGTTTAAACCTAAAATAAGGGCATGATCTAATTCAGGTGCATGAAGAGGTGGTTCGTAGAGAGGGTTAGGAAATCTAAAAGGATCATAAGAATCTTCATTAGAGAGTCTAAAATACCTTCTCAATCTGCATAATCTAGAAAAATAACCATATTCTTTCAAAATATTTGATTTGGACATTGGAGGAGGTCGAGGAATGTACGTATTCCCAAGACTAAGAAAATTAATATGTTGATAAGGAAAATGGGCAGAAGATATATTGTGGATAGAATTATTACTAATCCAATGATCTAACTGAGAAAGAGTCATATTGCCTAAAAGATGCAACAAATAAGCAAAAATATCTGCAATAGGAAACCAATACAAATTCCTTTTTTTTTCTTACGTATGATTCCCTTTGTTCCTAGGAGGAGGAGGTCGACATTGGGGAACTTGACGATGAATCTAAGTAAAATTTGATTTTTGTGGCACAAACAGAGTGGTCGTCGAATCTAAACCAAATTTATGGAATTTCTGGTTTGGATTTGAAACCAATGACCCACCTGCAAATGAGGTGTTCTGATTCGGATTTTGTCTTCCTCTTTTGTTTCAATGATGACCTGGCCCATTTTTTGAATGATGTTGAGGATTAGGATGTTGAGGAGCATCAAGATCAGGTGTAGGAGAAATGATAACACCAGTTTGAGCGCAGGTGGTAGACTTCATTTTGATGAGTTGAGCCAACTAATATTGAATGGGATTAATGGAAGCATTGAGGCATTTTTATTGAGCCCACACAGATTTGGAAACTTCTCTTTGCACCAGGATAAATATGGATTCGTCCAATGGAATACCTTTGACTTGTCTGGTAGCTTCATCCCAAGCTATGGAATGAGAATATATTGTGGTTATACGTGATGCTTACCTCTCAATATATTTTGATATATGTGAAGGATATTAACATGAATTATGGAGCTTAAATACTGAGAAGAAATATCATTAATAGTTCTTAATCATACATCCTTTAATTATGTAAACATTCCTTTGGAATGCATGTGAATTATTAATAGCAAGTATCCTTCATAAAAAAATGATCTAATGGAAACTGTGACAATTAAGCCTCACCTGTTTCTGACAACTATCTTCTTCTTGTGAATTGAAACATAATATATAAACCATAAATTTCCTCAAGAATGAAAATCATGAATGGTTTCTTAATGAGAAATACATTAAGTATCGGAAAAAGTTTGTGGTAGGAAGGCAGAGAAACAGTATCATGGAGGAGTGAGCCATGCAAAGAAATGATTTATGTGGAAAGAATGATGTTGTGAAATAAGTCATGTGTCAAGTTCTCTGCATGAAATGAAACTAAAAAATTGACTAGTATAGTTTGAGCGGTGGAAAGGGGGAAGGGAAATTAATATGGGAAAAGGTGTTGTGGAGAAATGTGTCTGCAGAGGGAAAGTGTTGCAGAGAAGTGGTAAGTTGTTGGTTTCCTTGCATGAGACGTGATTCAAGAATCGACTAAGTATTGAATACTATTGTAGAGAGGAGGAGAGTCATGTGGGAAAACTTAAATGTGGAGACAAGGTCAATTGTAGGCTTCTCTACCTCCACATACAACAACATTTGAAAATAAACTAAGTGTTAGCTCATGTAGATAAAGGTAAAGTACCAATGCAGAATGTGGAGAAAAAGACTTGATGTGGAGCGTGAAGTATAAACCTAATACAAGACTTCTCTACATGGGAAAAATCGTAAAAATATCTACGTCTTGAAACTATATGATTTTTCGATGAAGTAATGAAAAGATATAGAACATGTGTAGGATGCAAAGGATGATGGATTGGTATGAAAGGGTAGTTTTTCCGCATGAAAAAACTTAACATGAAATACTAGGTTGAGACATGAAAATGGATGAATAGGGATACCCAACTATGGTTTCATTGTAGGTATGCTCATAGGTGATTTAATGAGTGTAATATCCATTATCAAACCCTTGGCATCTGGCCATGAGGATTTGGGAATAGGAGGTTCAGGGACAATGAAAATTTTAGGGGCTAAATTTCAGCCATGGGATAATTTTTCATGTTTTTTTCCAAAAACATGAAATTTCCATTTTTTTCCAAAATTATTCAACCAAATTCTATAGAATAAAAGTATTTTCCTCTCAAAATTACCAAAATTTTCTAGAAACTATATAAAATCCTTATAAATTCAAATATTTTTACAAACTTATCGCCAAATGTTTTATGTTTTGAATTTAAGAATCAATAAGACTCATCTTATACTAATGGGTGGGAACCTGTGCAATGAGTTAGAATTGATCTCCTGATTTATGTATGGGGCCCTCCCCCAGATGACCATGACCAAGCTCTTTCTATTCCTGACATCTTCTCTTCTTAGTTTTATTTGATTAGGCCTTTTTATTTTAATTTTAGTTTTTGGATAGTTTGTTGAGTGAAAATATGACTATAGGTGTTGTTTCCTAAGCTAGCCCACATATTTTTTTATTTTTTCAACATGCTTTTGAGTTTTTTTTCCAACCCACTTACTTTTGTCCTTTTGCATTAGGATTGTGGGTGTTTTTTCCTAAGCCAACCTAATACCTTTTTTTTTTGCATCGCACTTATGGAGGATGGATTTGTGTTCGACAAGTTTACATTGAAGCCTCGTATGAGGATAAATTGAAATTGGGTTCTAGTATCCATGCTTCATGTTTGGGGTTCAAGGCTAGGTGGCTTCTGAATACTACATGACCCCTCTTTATTAAGCCTCAACAACGACCTGATGGGATAGTGGGTATCTAGTGGATACTAATGACTAGCTAAAATCACCCTTTGGTTTTTGTTGGGACAAGTATTTTGGGGCTAGTTCTGGGAACTGCGCGGGAGAAAATGATGCAGGAGCATCTCAAGCGAGCCAGTGCGGAGATAAAAGACAGTTGGAAAAGCACCCAACACAAATTTTGAAAATGTCTTAAAACATTAATGAAGTCATCAAGTGGAGGCACACTTGTAAAATGCAAATGGACCTTGAGTGATCCACACTCGTCCTTAGTAGGTAGAAGGCATTTATGATAGTTAATGCAAGTAGATAGAATTTAATGCGTAGATTAGAAAGTTTAGAATGAAAGAGGGAAACGGGATATAGACACCCTCATTGTGTATTGTAACATAGAATGAGATTATGCCAATAGAGAGCATAGAGCATAGAAGAGAAGAAGCAGAGAGTTGTGTAGACAAATTCCATGTATAGAATTTCTAGATTAATACAAAAAGGCTTTGATTCAAACTCATGGTGTTCAAATATTCTCNAAAAAAGGCTTTGATTCAAACTCATGGTGTTCAAATATTCTCTGTGTATGCATTTTTGAATGTTATGCTCATGAATAATTTACTCTTTCTGTCATGCAATTGCTTTATGCTATGTATGAATGATTTCTTGTTGAATGTTTGAAATATGAGAGGAAGAGTAAGAAATGAGTTTCAATTGTTTCTCTATCTGAGTGAGAAAATTCCTACAAGGAGTGTAGTAGAGTTTGTCCGCAAGGAGTGCATCGACAGAAATCAGAGTTCACCTCTGAAAGCTCAGGAGAGATAGCAATTGTTCTCATTTTCACAGGAGTGCAGGCAGGCACCAGAGCCGTGCAAGGTGTGTGCAGGCCGAGTAGAGCTTCAAGTCTTGTAACCTGAATGACGTATTGAGAGATTGTTGCTGCAGGGAGTGTGTAGAGTCAAAGGATTTCAATTCCTTGGAGTAATTAATAAATTTTCCGCCAGGAGTGCGTGCAGGAGTCTTCTTCAAGACTCAGAGTTGGAGAAAGCTCAGAAGGGATAGAGTCTCCATAGTCATCGAAGGAAGCACATGAATTTTTTGCATTAGTACAGTGAGGAGGCGTTACAAGTTTGTGTCGCAGGCAGTTGAGTACCGTGGGAAAACCACTTGGTCAAAAGTTACAGAAGTCCTTGTGAAGGAAAGAGATGGACGGTCAGAATTATCTGTGGAGAATTCGCAAAGTCCTGTGAGCCGTCAGATCTCACGGAGGAGAAGGGGAGTTACGGCAAGTGCTTTCGAGGGGTTCAAGCTCAGGAGAAGTAGAGCTATAGATTCAAGCCAACATGAGCCATTGGATTTACCCGTGGATTTCTATTTCGAGGTTTCATGAGTTGAAGTCCCAAAATCTTTGTATCAGGACTTGCGAAATCATGAAGCATGAAGTCCCGAGGGTGAAAGGATTGTGTGGGCCACAGAAGGCAGCAAGGTGGATAGGTGGCGCACTCTTGACAAGGAAGTCAATTTTTTTGACCATTTCGGAGTTTCGTAGGGTGAAGTCCCAAAATCTTTGCATCAGGATTCGCAAAATTGTGAAGTCCAAAATCCCGATGGAATGAAGGGTTGCTGAAAGGTCAACCTTGCTAGCGCATCAGAGTTTCGGTAATTCGGGTTTCGAGAGTCGAGGGGACGAGTTGCTTGACATCGCAACTCCCGAAATCGTGATAAGGAGAAAGGTGATATAGAGAGATAAAAGGCCAAGCGTCATAACTTCAGGTTTCGGGGGTCTAAGAGACAAGACACTTGACCACAAGATTCGCAGAATCGCAAAGTCCTATCTCCCGAAGCGCGAAGGGAGATTCCACGAGGTTTTGCTGTGGGTGCAGATTTCCCAAAAGGGAAATAGGAGAGCCATTGCTGGGATCTCTTTGGGCTAGTGAAAGAGAAAATATCCTGTGTACATGGACTTCTGACCTATGGGTTGGGAGGGTTGCATCATCATTTGGTATCAGAACCCAGAAAGGTTTCTTTGCTTTCTGTAGCAGGGAAAAGGAGAATTCACCATTCTGCTAAGGAGAAGGGATAGGAAAACACTTGATCCACCAAAGGACAGGGAAATGCTGAGAAGAAGGGGTAGGAAGATGCCTGATCCAGCCATGGAGAGAGAGATGCGTGACCTATGTGCCAGACTTGAAGACACGAAGACAACACAGAGGCGCATAGTCAGTGATGGGGATCTTAGTGATTTTGAAAGTGACAATGAAGATGAACATGAAGGGGAATAAGTTGCAGCCAAAGATGCAACAAACAAACGCTTGATTAGGGATATTGCAAGAATGGGTGCAAGAGAGAAAATGGACATTCCAGTTTATGAGGGAAATCTGGATGCAGAGGAGCTTTTAGACTGGATTAGAGCTCTGGACACATATTTTGACTATGAAGATGTCGAAGAGGACAAGAAGGTCAAAAATGTTGTCACGAGATTAAAGGGACATGCAGCATTATGGTGGGATGAACTACAAGATGACAAATGTTGCAAAGGCAAGCAGAAGATCAAGATTTAGGATAGGATGATCGCGAAGATGAAGGCAAAATTCATCCCTAGAGATTTCCAAATTACTCTGTTTCGAAGAATGAAAAACTTGAGACAGAAGTTGATGACAGTGAAAGAATACACTGAAGAATTCTACAGGATAAACATCAGGGCAAGTCATCGGGAAAGCGATGATGAAAAAGTTTCCAGGTACATGAATGGCCTGAAATACGACATTCAGGATGAGATGAACATGATAACCATCTGAATGGTGGAAGATGCTTATCATATGGCTCTAAAGGCAGAAGAAAAGATGAGCCGAAAGCAGGGTCAAAGAGGCCGAGGCAGAAGTCAGCCCAAAGGAAAATCAGTTGCCCAAGATAAAATTCAGAAACCCAAGGAGGACTGGAAGAAACCTCAGAATTGAAATGAGAGAGGTGGAAGCTCACAGCGAGGGAAGCATACCAAACAGAGAGGATATTATGCTGATAATAATATTTTTCCTCGTATCATAGGTAGAGGAAGAGGAAGAGGTGGAGTGATAACATGCTTCACATGTGGAAAGGCTGGGAACAAGTCTTATGAGTGTCTAGACAAAAATAAAGAGGAAGGAGGTGAGACTCGCATCGCCGAAGCACAAAGGCGGAATGTTGAGGCAGAATATGCTGAAGGCGGAAGATCGTTGATGATGAGAAAAGATCTTTTGACACCAGAAAAGGAGGTGGAGAGTTCAGTCCAAAGAAACAAACTTTTTCGGACTGCTTGCAAGACCAAGGACAGGGTATGCAAGGTCATTGTGGAAAGTGGTAGCACAGATAATCTTGTTTCTACAGATATGGTAGAAAATATGGATCTAGATACGATTGAACATCCAAGCGCATACAAAGTTTCATGGCTACAAAAAGGACATCAGGTAACTGTCACTAAACAATGTTTAGTTGAATTTAAGATAGGAGGATATAATGATAAGATACTTTGTGATGTCATTCCCATGGATGTTTGTCATCTATTGCTGGGTAGACCATGGCAATATGACAAGAATGTGATTCATGATGGGAGAATGAACACATACACCCTAGAGAAGAATGGGAGGACTCAC
>SNQJ01S0067403.1:11624-28556 GCA_010110895.2 Picea sitchensis | reverse complement strand
GGACTCACATGTTGCTTCCAATAAAGGATAAGGAGGTGAAACCTGAAGTAAGCAACACTGTACTTCTCATGAGTGGGAAGGAACTTCTTACAAAGGTCAAGAAGAAGGAGGAACCACGATTCATTGCGGTCAGGAAACCAAAGATTGTTTTGACCAGCATAAGGGTAGATGATTTACCAGAAGAGGTTCAGGAACTACTGGAAGAGTTCGCTAACATAGTAGTGGATGAACTACCTCGTTCGTTGCCACCAATCAAAAGTGTGAGTCATCATATTGATCTCATACCAGGAGCCAGTTTTCCAAACAAAGCCACATACAGATTAATTCCGCAGGAGAATGAAGAGGTCAAAAGACAAGTCTAGGATTTGTTGGACAAAGGTTTGGTCAGAGAAAGCTTGAGTCTGTGTGTTGTTCCGACAGTACTCAGTCTAAAGAAAGATGAAGGCTGGAGGATGTGTACTGAATCGAGGGTGATCAACAAAATAACCATCAGGTACAGATTTCCATTGCCAAGGATGGATGATCTGATGGATTGCTTGAGTGGAGCAATTTTTTTTTCGAAGATTGATTTGAAAAGCGGTTATCACCAGATTCGCATGAGAGAAGGTGATGAATGGAAAACAACCTTCAAGACTAACGAAGGGTTGTATGAATGGATTGTTATGCCATTTGGCTTAACAAATGCACCAAGCACTTTCATGAGGTTGATGAATGAGGCCCTGAAGGAGTTCATCGGAAAATTTGTTATCGTATATCTTGATGATATACTGATTTTCAGTAAAACAGTGGCAGAGCATCTGAAACATTTGGTTACAGTAATGAAAAGGTTACAGCAGGAGAAGCTATTGATAAACATGAAGAAGTCCTCATTCATGAAGACAAATCTCATTTATTTGGGTTTTGTTATTTCTGCAGATAAATTGAGGATGGATCCAGATAAGGTGGTGGTAATCAAGAATTGGCCATCACCAAAGAGTATATTTGAGGTGAGAAGTTTTCAAGGATTGGCTAGTTTCTACCGAAAGTTCATTAGAAATTTCAGTGGAATTAGTGCATCAATGATGGATACAGTGAAGAAAAGACATAAATATTTTCACTGGACAGAAGAAGCTGAGAAGAGTTTTAACCTGTTAAAGAGGAAAATCACGGAACAACCAATTCTGGTGTTGCCTGATTTCCAAAAGACATTCCAAGTGAAATGCGATGCAAGTGGATTTGCAATAGGGGCAGTCTTGAGTCAAGAAGACAGGCCAATAGCATACTTCAGCGAGAAGCTGAATGAAGAAAAAGTGAAGTACTCCACATATGATAAGGAATTCTATGCTATTATTCAGGCATTGAAAAAATGGAGACATTACTTGATTCCCAAGGAGTTTGTCTTATACAGTGACAATCATGCACTGCAATTTGTGACTCAATAAGAAAAGTTGAATCAAAGACATGTTAAATGGGTTGAATACATGCAAAATTTCACTTTTGTGATTAAACATATTTCTGGTACTACTAACAAAGTTGTTGATGCTTTGAGCAGGAAGTGTTTGCTATTGCAGGAGTTCAAAGTCAAAACGATGGGTTTTGATGATCTCAGGGACATTTACAGAGATGATCTAGATTTTAAAGAGGCGTATGAGGCAGCTGAGAATCCAATTCTTAGATATAGAAGCCAATGGACAGAATACATGATCCAGGAAGGATTACTGTTTAAAGGTAGTCAACTTTGTATTCCAAAATGCTCCATGAGGGAGAATTTGTTGAAGGAGAAACACAGTGGAGGATTGGTTGGGCACTTTGCTCACGACAAGACATTCGCAAAGTTGAATGAGTCATATTTTTGGCCAGAAATGCGAGCAGACATCAAAAGGTTCGTGGACAAATGTAGAATTTGCCAGCATTCGAAGGGAAAAAAACAGAATGCAGGGTTTTATCAACCATTACCCATACCTGAGAAGCATTGGGATGCAGTCAGCATGGATTTCATATTGGGGTTTCCAAGAACACAAAGAGGGTTTGACTCAATATTTGTGGTCGTGGATAGATTTTCCAAGATGGCACACTTCATTCCATGTCAAAAGACCAGTGACACAACTTACATTGTGAATCTGTTTTTCAAAGAAGTCATTCGACTTCATGGCTTACCGAGGAGCATAGTTTTGGATCGAGACACTAAGTTCGTAGGAAACTTTTGGAGGAACTTATGGAAGAAGCTGGGAACTAACTTATCATTTATTTCATCTTATCATCCTCAGACGGATGGACAGAAATAAGTGGTAAACAAAAGTCTGGGAGAATTGCTGAGAAGCTTGGTGATAGAACACCACAGCGAATGGGACAACATATTACCACAGGCGGAATTTTATTATAATGACTTAGTTAAAAAAAGCATAGGGCAGAGTCCATTTAATATTGTCTATGGCATGCAGCCGAGAGGAATTTCTGAGCTGAGAGATTCAGAACAGACTGCGACTAGGAGCGCTAGTGCAGAAGATTTCGCAAAGTCAATGAAGGAACTTCACAGCCAGGTGAAGGAGCGATTGCAAAATTTGAGCCAGGAATATAAGCTCAGAGCAGATCAACATAGGAGACAACTTAAATTTGAGGTTGGTGATTTGATCCTTGCACATTTGATAAAGGAAAGGTTCCCGAGAGGAACATATAACAAACTGAAGATGAAGAAAATCGGACCATGTAAGGTCTTGTAGAAATTTGTTGCAAATGCTTATGAGATTGAATTACCCGATGGGATCGGAATTTCTTCGATATTCAATATCTCAGATTTGTACCCATATAAAGATGAGGAAGCAAGGACATGAAATGAATAGCCAGAGGTCCAGTGGAAAAAACAGATGCCAGTTGCAGAAAAGCCACAGATGGAGCGCATACTGAACAAAAGGGTTAGCAAGAAGACCAGGGGAAAGAAATACTTTGAATATTTGGTCAAGTGGAAGGTCCATCCAGTTGAAGATGCCAGCTGGGAGAATGAAGCAGAGATCCAGAGGCATGGACACACCATATGCAAGCTCATGGAAAGGAGCCCATGAAAATTTTCAAGCAAGGGAGTATGACGCAGGAGCATCTCAAGCGAGCCAGCGCAGAGATAAAAAATAGCTGGAAAAGTGCCCAACACAAATTTTGAAAATGTCTTAAAAAATTAATGAAGTCATAAAGTGGAGGCACACTTGTAAAATGAAAATGGACCTTGAGCGATCCGCTCTCGTCCTTAGTAGGTAGAAGGCATTTATGATAGTTAATGCAAGTAGATAGAATTTAATGTGTAGATTAGACAATTTAGAATGAAAGAGGGAAATAGGATATAAACACCCTCATTGTGTATTATAACATAGAATGAGATTATGCCAATAGAGAGAATAGAGCATAGAAGAGAAGAAGTAGAGAGTTGTGTAGATGAATTCCATGTACATAATTTCTAGATTAATACAAAAAGGCTTTGATTCAGAATCATGGTGTTCAAATATTCTCTGTGTATGCATTTTTGAATGTTATGCTCATGAATACTTTACTCTTTCTATCATGCAATTGATTTATGCTATGTATGAATGATTTCTTGTTGAATGTTTGAAATCTGAGAGGAAGAGTAAGAAATGAGTTTCAATTGTTTCTCTGTTTGAGTGAGAAAATTCCTGCAATGAATGCAGTAGAGTTTGTCCGCAAGGAGTGCATCGACAGAAATCAGAGTTCACCTCTGAAAGCTTAGGATAGATAAAAATTGTTCTCATTTTCACAGGAGTGCAATTAGGCACCGGAGCCGTGCAAGGTGTGCGCAGGCCGAGTAGATCTTCAGGTCTTGTAACTTGAATGAAGTATTGAGAGACTGTTGTTGCAGGGAGTGCGCAGAGTCGAAGGATTTCAATTCCTTGGAGTAATTAAGAAATTTGACACAAGGAGTGCGTGTAGGAGTCTTCTTCAAGACTCAAAGTTGGAGAAATATCAGAAGGGATAGAGTCTCCACAGTTGTCGAAGGAAGCACAGGAAGTTTGTGCATTGGAATAGTGAGGAGGCGTTACAAGTTTGTGTCGCAGGCAGTTGAGTACCGCGGGAAAACCACTTGGTCAAAAGTTGCAGAAGTCCTTGTGAAGGAAAGAGATGGACGGTCGGAATTCTCTGTGGAGAATTTGTGAAGTCCCATGAGCTGTCAGATCTCACGGAGGAGAAGGGGAGTTATGGCAAGTGCTTTTGAGGGGTTCAAGCTCAGGAGAAGTAGAGCCATAGATTCAAGCCAACAGGAGCTGTTGGATTTACCCGTGGATTTCTATTTCAGGGTTTCGTGAGTTGAAGTCCCAAAATATTTGTATCAGGACTCGCAAAATCACAAAGCGTGAAGTCCCAAGGGTGAAAGGTTTGTGTGGGCCACATAAGGTAGCAGGGTGAATATGTGGCACACTCTCGACAAGGAAGTCAATTTCGTTGACCATTTCGGGGTTTCGTAGGGTGAAGTCCCGAAATCTTCGCATTAGGATTCGCGAAATCATGAAGTATGAAATCTTGATGGAATGAAGGGATGTTGAAAGGTAAACCTTGCTAGCACATCAGAGTTTCGGTAATTCAGGTTTCAGAAGTCGAGAGGACGAGTTGCTTGACATCGCAACTCCTGAAATCACAATAAGGAGAAAGGAAATATAGAGAGAGAAAAGGCCAAGCATCATAACTTTGGGTTTCGGGGATATGAGAGACAATATGCTTGACCATAGGATTCACGAAATCATGAATTCCGATCTCCCGAAGCGAGAAGGGAGATTCCATGAGGTTTTGTTGTGGGTGCAGATTTACCGAAAGGGAAATAGGAGAGCCATTGCTGGGAGCTCTTCGGGCCAGTGGATGAGAAAAGATCCTATGTACGTGGACTTCTAACCTGCGGGTTGGGAGGGCTGCATCATCAGAAAACCATGTGACAAGTCAGCTAGGGATTAGCACATGAAAAAGAAGGAAAGACAGTTGGTGCAGATTCAGGAATCAATGCGCAAAAGAAAGAACACCATTGAAGTCATTATGCATTTTGGGTCCATCGATATGGGATAAGCCCTATTTTAATTGTATAAACATGTAAGAGTGTTGTGATAGAGAGTAGCTCTTTTGGGCATCTAGAGTTATGATGATGTAGCTTTTAGTAAGAAGAACTATTACTATGTAGATTTTGAAAGATTGTTTTGAGTATGTTTTGTAATGAAGAAGAGTCGAGTTGAGCAAGATAGATAGTAGATAGGTGCATAGGAGAACATGCATGACATTTTGTTTGTGTTGGGTATTTATGAGACATAATGTATGTGTACAATGTGCCTATTTTGTAATGTATGATTCTGAATAATATAATAAGAATTTGATTCTTGTGGACGTATCCCATTTTGGGTGAACCATGTTAATCATGGTGTCTTTGTGCTATGGTGTGATTTATAGTCTGTTTATTGTGCACACATAATGTATGTTTAGTTATTATGAATATGTCACATGTTATTATGAATGAACAATAATAGAATGGTTATAAAAGATTGCCTCCCATCCCTTTAGCACCAAGGAAATCGGGTTCCTGCAGTCCCCATATATGCCTTAGGTGAGACTTCATCTACTTGTGGGTGATGCCGAAAGGACCAGTATCTAAGGGTTTTGTTGGTAAATTAATGTTGAAACCTGGGTCTTCCCACTACGCACCAACAAATGGTTCCATTGTCGGGACCAGGATCTATGATTGAGGGCAATGTGGAGGTTGAATAAGGAAGAGATTGGATGATGGTTAGAAACAAAGGAGTGCGCGTTTTCCAGAGATTAGAATAAGAACCCATAGATAAGCTCAGAGCAGTGGTTATAGAGGTACATATTTACATATTTACATGATATTTTCTTTGTTGATTTCCTGATATTTTTGGATGAGTGGTTACAAAGGTTAGCTGAAAAGAATAGAACATTTCACATTGTTGTTCCAAGGAATTGGACCCTTGAGTTGATTCACCAAGTCAATATCATAAGTAATCGAATATCATGTGCAGTTGATTTTTGGATGGATAGTGTATTGGGGGGTTATATTATTGAGTTTTCTATAAAGTGTACCCAGTCATATAGTACTGTTGAGAGGGAATTATTGAAAGTTATGCGTGGAACATATTTGAAATCAATGTCTAATTGGGTCAATATGTTGTTATGTGATAAGGGGGTTATGAAGTTAGAATCAGATTTCCCTAGTAGTTAGGTGCCTTTTCACACATAGGGGGACTGGGGGATGACCAGGGGATGGATTGAGAGTATGGAGAAGAGGGATATAGGAAAGAATGAATAAGGAATAGATGGACTGAGGATGCTAGGAAAAGACGAAGGTGTGATGGAATAAGATATTGGAGTGTTTCACAGTGGAAAGATATTCTCGTACAATGGTAAGAGGATTGTGGCTAATAGAGAATGGAAACACAATGATTTTGAGGAAATAGACACCAATGTAGTGCCCCAGATCATACCACACAGAAAAGGGAAAGAGAAGGAAAAGTATTGTTGGCTCAATCTAGCAAAAGGAGATCCATCACATACTAGTAGCCCCATTCATGCCATACTTTGTGTCGAACCCACAACCTCGTGTGCATATCCAAGGTCCAAGACAAGATATGATAAATTGTCACTTACAATTAGTGAAGGAAGCAAGGATAGTATTTGTTATCACTATAACAATTTTATGTGGAATCCAAGTCTTAGTACTTAGCAAGTGGCTAAATCGGTGTAGCGGTGCGACAAACTGGAGGACGATGCCATATCTAGTGGACAGGGGTAAATCTAGCGGAAGTATGAAGTTTAAGGGACTCGTTGGGTCATGGATCGTGGACGTCGCATATCAATGGTCATGGAGCATATTGGGAAAATAACTAGCATGGGGGATAATCTTTTGGAAGCAGGACGATGAGAATACCATGGTTTCGTTTTGAGGTCACTTGGCACCCCCGAATGCATATCGGGGGGAAATGTGGGTGAGCTTGAAACCACTCAATCACCCCCTGAAAGAAAGTGTCAAATGTCATTCAAATGTGTTAAATCAAAAGGTATCATGTGGAAAGGGAAACTTGATGACCATTCAAATCACTTCAAAATTACTGTTTGGGTATTATTCATCCGTGTGATGCCAAGTGAGCACCGCCAAATAACTGATTCTAGAGTCATTATTTGAAATCATAGGTCGAATGTGATAAGACATTATCCATGCAAGGAATTTTTTCAATAGCCCATGATTAGCACTCAATGATGACTATCATTCAAAACATGGGTGACATTACTCTGTTTTTGGCGATTAACATTTTATTCCTTAACAAGGTAACCACAAATCGAATCGTCCATCTAATTCCTATACAACTAAGGGAGATAAGATTGTGCTTCCGGGAAAACCAAAGGAAATGGAGAAGATATATCCATAGACCTTTAGTGAATTGGGATATTCAAATAATCTGACAAAATTATCAATGAAGAAGAAAGAAAAGCGTGTTGCACGAATACTGGCAACAAAATTTCACACAAAGTCTACAAATGAACTAGTTTCAGGTGAAGAAATCAGATTAAATCCTATCATGAAGGATTTGATCATCAATGGATACGCAGACAAATATCACATGCAATCTGGCAAGGGTAAAAGGAGCAAGCGACAGAAGAAAGAGATCAAAGATGAAGTGGTTGAAGGTGTTGGAGAAAACCAGCCTGATTGGCTTGACACTTTAAAGGAAGAAATTGCAAACCTGAAATAGATTTCAAGATAAATTAAGTATATTTCAGGGAATTTTGTGATGATGAATACAAGTGGCATTCAGGGTAAAAAATATTGAATATGTCAGTTTTTTGTTTGTAACGCTCCCTAGAAAGTAGGATTTCGGATTTGGCATGTTACACCCTCTGTCACCAATGTCTATTTTTGGAATCTTAGAGAAGATGAATCATTTTGGGTCTCATATGTAACTTATATATATATACTATCAAAAAGATAAATGAATGGCTGGACTTACCAGAGAGGGGCCTGCCCTCGTAGCAGGAGAATTTTGTAATTTCTTATGAATTTTAATATAAGAAGATAAGGTGTTCTTAGATAGTAGAGATTCATCATGATGTTGATGTTTAGTGTGTTTTCCTGTATTTCATAGTTCATGAATGTGTTTTTGCTGCTAGTAATAGTCATTAAGTAATAGAAGGATTTCATCTTGCTGGTTCTCCTTCTCACATCGATTATACTTTTTATGTGTCTATTGGTTGTTGGTTCAGAATTCACTCGTGATTGTTGCTCTACTCATAGTATCTGGCCTTCATGTTTTTTCTTCTAATGCTATACCAAGATATTCATCCCTCTTTTTGACAGTATCTTTTTCTCTCCTTTCCTCTACCATCTCTTATTACTTATTTGGTTTAACATCATACCTATTTTTCCTATGTTCCCTCTGGAAATACATATCTTATAAATTTTTATACGTTTTGAGGAATGGACCTCATTGCCCAATGGCCTTGCTCTTCTATTTTGTCCTACCACCTTTAAATTTTACACCATGGAAGAATATGACCTATGTGCACGCATTTCCAAATCCTTTCAGTTTCTTAAATAGAAATATGTCTGAGAGAGCCCTCTATGGTTGGAAGGGTCAGAATCCAACCTAAAGTTGGTTGAAGCAATTACCTTTGTCATTTGTTTTGTCAGCTGAACGAATTTATAGAGTGATAACATTCTGGCGTCGTTGTCAGGGAGCGAAGGAGAAATATTCCCTGAGAGAAATGAAAAAGTTCAGAACTAAGTACTAATGGTGAAGAGTATTCAGACACCGAAAAGTTGTATATTATTCACCTGGCGACTCCATTTTCAAGAATCTAGAGTTCAAAATTTTTACGATGACTCCACTGCCCAAAGACTCAGTAGCCTAAAGATTTTATTGGTGACTCCACTCAAGCTTCAAATGCGATTTAGAGATTCCTCTGGAATATGAGACTCCTTGACAAAGGCATGAAAGGATACCATGGGAAAAAACAAGTACCTGAAGTTGTGCTTTTTCCAAGACATAATATTTCTTGTTATTAATTACTTTTTGTCCTTTTCTGAACATGCTAAAAAAAAATTTCTTCACCTTCTGCATGCAAACGATGATCATTATAATCTTGAAATTGTATATCCTCCTCTTAAAGTTATATGGATATCTCCTCAGTTTATCACTAATTTTGATCAAAATCTCTCATCTGAGCCATGTGCGGACCGTGACCAAGTTGATGAGCCTCAAAAAGACAAGGCTGATATTTCACCTCTTGTACTTGATCCAACTCCCTCCAAGATCCAACACAGATACAGACCCTTAAAATTACCTCACATCCTTCATGATTTTCCTCCAAATCACTATGAATACCTACCTATGTTTGATGGAGAACTTGGTGCCATCACATTTGAAAAACACATCCAAGATTTCAACCATTTTTTAGATTTGTTTGAGATTGACCATGACAATGTTTGTATGAGGGATTTCTCTCAATCCTTGAAAGGAGATACCAAAGAATGTTGGAAATATAACTGAGAGGGGGGTGAATCAGTTATATATATAAGCTTGAAACTTTTCCCTTTTTTATTTTATTTCTAGATTATTATTTAATGTGTTGTTGATAACTTAACATGCATAGATATACAATAATTAATCACACAAAATACACAGAGACACCGATTTTCCTGAGGAAACCCATAAAGGGTGAAAACCTCTTCTTCTTATGATGTCAATCAAGCTCCAACTTTCATGTACATCACAGTCTTTGAGATCCAACTCAAATATGAGGATACAACCTCTGATATCAAGATACAACTTGCAAAGAGAACCAACTCTTTGATTTCTCTAGCACCAACTAGATGGAAGCACCAACTCCCAGAATATCTTCTAGCATCAACTAGAATTTAGAGGACTACAATCCTCCCTAGCACCACCCTACCACCCTGATTGAATCTTGAAAAAAAATTACTTACTTTCTCTGTCTCTAATATTATCTGTTACAACTCCAAGTATCCTCTTCCTTCTTTGGCTTCTATCCTCTGTTTCGCTTCTGCATCTTTCTACTTCTATGCTCTACTCTCTTTCCTCCAGCGCATGACACACCTCGCTCTGTTCAGTTTTTCTTCTCCATTTATACTATGTGATTTCTCTGCATGCTCTAGCCTCTGCCTCTAATATCCACTTCAGGTCATGTACACCGTCTCCTTCTACTAACATGCATGACTCATGAAAAAACAACCCATCTTCTCTGTTTTGCATGACTTTCTCACGCCCAGTCCTCTGCCAGATCATCATAGAAAATCTTTGTCTTCTCTAACTATTATACTGAATATGTTCATCATCAGTGATTGTTACCCTGGGATTTTGTGGCTTCTCTGGCAGTCACAACTCTCTATCTTCTCTGGCAGTTATAGTCAATCATTTTGGCTTCTTTGGCTTCTAAACCCCTTCTTTAACGTGACCAATGGCAGTGAACATACACCTATCAAAAAGGCACTTCGTGCCTCACGACATCGGAAATATTAACATGAGACATCTCAATTCTCCCAAGTCCCGATCTCCGAAGTGGAGCTTAGCAACACTAGCTCCTTCCTCTATTCTCTCTCCACATGACTGTTGGTTGTGACTTGGGGCCAAGCACTTCAGAACTTCATGTTTCGGGTCATATGTCGTGAGTCACCCTGAATCTCCCAACTCCCAATCTCTCGAACTCCGAAGTGGAGCATAGCGATGTGCTAGCTCCTCCCTCGATATGACCTTGGGTGATGAGCTCATGTGACCACACGATTGCGAGCACATCCAAAGGTGGTTTAGAACAAACTACTTTTCTCCCTGCAATTTACCTCGAGCCTCCACGTGTCCTTTCTCCAAAACCATGGTTTCGATTGCGGCATGCCCTTATCTCATTAATGTTCATGCACTATCAATCGCCGCAATGAAACATGAACATCGATCTCATGATATTGATGGTGCTCCTAAACTGATGGTTCAGATCTGTCCTTCCTAAATCAACGACTTTGATTGATTCTGGCCTTCCAGTCTTCAGGAGTTTCAATTTTCAAATCTCACTTTTCCCATATGAAAATCTTTTGGAGTGGAATATCTATTGAAACTTGTCTCCCTGAATCTACGATCAGGATTTCCTCCATGAGTCCAGCCTTCGGGACTTTCAATTCTCAAACTCTGCTTGCTTCTGGAGCATTTCACCCAGAGTCCATGATATAACAACACATGGTCTTTTGAATCAATGGTCACAATCCATTCAGGTATTCGGGGTTTGAAAATCTCAACTTTCCAACCTTTCAACCTTCCTTTTCTTTTTCCTGGAGCTGACAATCCACTGATGTGTGTCCCTTTCGGATCAATGGTCACGATCCTTTCTTGTCTTCAGATTTTGGAATTCTCAAGTCTCAACTGGAAATCCTTGAATTGAGATTTCTCTGAAATATGAGATCAGATGACATGTACTCCCCTTGATGATCAATGGTCAATATTTGTCTTCAGTGATTTTTCATGTTCTCCCCAGCCACAAACTTCCAAAGTTGTCAATCTCGTCCCACTTGTCCTCCTTGACAATGGACGGCCCCAAACCACTTTAGGACTTCAGAACTTTGGGCAAGTGCTGGTGGTAAATATCCCGAAGTAAAACTCCCAGAGTGATGTCACTTACTTATGTCACTTGATGATGTGTCATGAGCCTAGTAGCTGCCACATGTCACTCAGATTTTTAATTTGCACATACCTAAAATGTCGAATCAACTTGACACTTGTCATTGTCTGATTGCGCCATGTGTCCTTGCTGACGTGGATCCTCATTCACTTCGGGACTTCAGGTATTTTGAATTTTCAAGTTGCCAATTCTTTTGAAGTGAGAATCCCTGAACAATAACCTCCTCACAAATTTTAGATCCGAACTAAATGTTGTTCATCAATCATGTTCTTAGATTGATGACTTGATCTTTCTACGATGTTGCTTTTCTAGCTTATCATGTCCTTCCACTTTAAAATGATATGACAACTGACGTTTACTCCGACTCTCCATCTCTCCGGACTTCAGGGATTTAAGATATCAATTTGAAACTCTTGAAGTGATTTCTCCGGAGCGTAACCTCATCACATCTTTAGACCCAAAACTAATGTTGTTCATTGATCAAAATCTTAGATCAATGACTCGATCTGTCTGCGATGCAACTTTTCTGTGGATTAAGTCCAACGGCTCTCCATCTTTTCTTATCCTATCCTTCCATTATTTCAATTTGACGGTTGTTGATCCTCTAGATCGGTGATCCAATGAACATTGTCACTCTTCCTCCTGAGCTTCTGATCTCTCCGACTTAAAAGGTTTTCTAAGTGTTCATGGGTCTCGACCTTTTCTCCTCTTGCAATTCTGTCTCTTAAACCTCGTTTGCACTTCTGGAAACTGCTTTCTCTTATAATATTTCTCGTCTTCCTCTCTCTCGAGGTTTGGTTCACTGTTGTTCTTGATATCAATGACAAGCACACTCTTCCTGTAAACATGCCAACAATCTCCCCCTTTGGCATTGATGGCAACCCTGAAAGGATGCACTTTTTCAACTGTAGTATAAAAACAACACATTTTTTCTCCCCCTTTGACATCAATGTCAAAGAAAATAGAGAGTGACATTGTGCTCCCACTGATCAGATATACTAGGATCACTCTCCCCCTGATAAGATAGACTATTTTAACTTGATAACATGGCCACACCCAACTTTTGGCGTAGATACTCAAACTGAGATTTTGCAAACAGTTTAGTGAAGATATCAACAATATAATATTTGGATGGAATATAATGCAAATAAACAGTAGTGTTGATCACTTATTCCCTCAAGAAGTGATACTTGATGGGTATATGCTTGGTCTTGGAGTGAAATACAAGATTCTTCGACACACTAATTGCACTAGTATTATCACAATGAATTGGGATAGGTGTAGTATATTTTACCTCCAAGTCTGCAAGGGTCTGAATCATCAACAATACTTGGGTACATCAAGTGGTAGATACAATGTATTCAGCTTCTGTAGTTGATAAGGAAATGGAACCTTGCTTCTTTCTCAACCATGATACAAGGGAATCTCCTAAGAAGAATTCACCTCCATTCATTCTTTTCCTTTCATCCACACAGCTATCCCAATCAGAATCTGAATAGACTGATAGTTGAAAATTTTGATTCCTAGGATACCATAGGCCATAGTTCATTGTGCCTTTCAAGTATCTGAATATTCTTTTGACAGCTAACAAATGACTCTGTTTAGGTGCAGCCTGATACCTTCCTACCATTCCAACAACATGCACTATGTCTGGACAGGATGTTGTGATGTACAATAGGTTGCCTATCATAGACCTATATGAACTCTGATCAACATCAGGTGAGTCATCATCCTTTCTTAACTTGCATCTAGTGACCATAGGTGTGCTCATAGGTGTAGAATATTCCATTTGAAACCTTTTCAACATTTCTCTTAGATATTTCTCTTGAGAAATAAATATTCCTTCAGACCTCTGAGTAATTTTCAGACCAAGAAAAAATGACAGTTCCCCTATCATAGACATTTCAAATTCAGACTGCATGGCAGAAGCAAACCATTGTACCAATGAATCATTATTGTTTCTGAAGATGATGTCATCTACATAGACCAACACAATGAGAAAATCATTACCCTCTGTTTTGATATATAGATTGTTGTCAATTGTTCCTCTCTTGAACCCTTTTACTTGAATATACTTATCCAGTTTGTAATACTAGGCACAAGGAACTTGTTTCAACCCATATAAGGCTTTCTTCAGCTTGCAGACAAAGTCAGGGTTATCTGACAGTTGGAAACCCTCTGGTTGTTCCATATAGACTTCTTCTTTTAGATCTCCATTTAGAAAAGATGACTTGACATCCATTTGATATAGTTTAAACTGTTTATTACAAGCATATGCAAGAAACATTCTAATAGCTTCTAATCTTGCTACGGGCACAAATGTTTCATCAAAATCCAGTCCTTCTATTTGAGCATATCCTTTGCAGACCAATCTAGCCTTATTTCTTACAATATTTCCTTGCTCATTCATCTTATTTTTNTGAGTCATCATCCTTTCTTAACTTGCATCTAGTGACCATAGGTGTGCTCATAGGTGTAGAATATTCCATTTGAAACCTTTTCAACATTTCTCTTAGATATTTCTCTTGAGAAATAAATATTCCTTCAGACCTCTGAGTAATTTTCAGACCAAGAAAAAATGACAGTTCCCCTATCATAGACATTTCAAATTCAGACTGCATGGCAGAAGCAAACCATTGTACCAATGAATCATTATTGTTTCTGAAGATGATGTCATCTACATAGACCAACACAATGAGAAAATCATTACCCTCTGTTTTGATATATAGATTGTTGTCAATTGTTCCTCTCTTGAACCCTTTTACTTGAATATACTTATCCAGTTTGTAATACTAGGCACAAGGAACTTGTTTCAACCCATATAAGGCTTTCTTCAGCTTGCAGACAAAGTCAGGGTTATCTGACAGTTGGAAACCCTCTGGTTGTTCCATATAGACTTCTTCTTTTAGATCTCCATTTAGAAAAGATGACTTGACATCCATTTGATATAGTTTAAACTGTTTATTACAAGCATATGCAAGAAACATTCTAATAGCTTCTAATCTTGCTACGGGCACAAATGTTTCATCAAAATCCAGTCCTTCTATTTGAGCATATCCTTTGCAGACCAATCTAGCCTTATTTCTTACAATATTTCCTTGCTCATTCATCTTATTTTTGTAGACCCATTTGGATCCTATTACATTTTTATTTGTTGGCCTAGGAATGAGTTCCCAAGTGTCATTCTTTTCAATCTGGTCCAATTCCTCATTCATTGATTTGAACCAATTTACGTCTTTACTAGATTCATTAAAGTTCTTGGGTTCCACCATGGATATGAAGGATATATGTGATTGCTCGATGTCTTTTATTATCCTTCTCCTAGTTTGTACACCTTTGTCTTTATCACCAATTATTTGACTCTCAGGATGATTCTTTTGAGTAGTTCTGGAGGAAGGATTTGATGTTGATTACTGTCCTGACTCTTCTTGTCTGGATTTCTATTCTCCACCTGATTCATCATCTTATTGTGACTCTGATATTTTTTGTTTCTTATTTTCATCATTCTAATCATCTTTTTCATCTGGCTTAGTGCTTATTCTTTGTTGATCTTTTATAGGATCTTCTTCATCAATTCGAACATCAATACAATCTACTAATTTATGCAGTCTTTTGTTAAAGCATCAATATCCTTTAATATTCGTTGCATATCCTAAGAATATACCTTCATCATCTCTACTATCAAATTTTCCCAGATGATCATAATTATTCTTGATGTAGCATTTACTTCCAAACACTTTGAAATGCTTGATTGATGCAGGTCGACCAAACCACAACTCATATGGATTTTTATCACTTCTCGGCCTTAGATGGGCTTTGTTTAGAATATGAACAGCCGTGTGAACAACCTCCACCCAGAAGGTTTGTGAAATATCCCTTTCACTCATCATAGCCCTTGCCATCTATTGAACTAATCTATTTTGGCGTTCTACAACTCCATTTTGTTGAGGAGTACCTGGAGTAGTATATTCTCTTTTAATTCCATGTCTATCACGGAATTCTTTGAAGTCTCCTGACAGAAACTCTCCTCCCCTGTCTGAGCGAACTGCTTTTAGCTTCCTTCCTGTCTGATTCTCAGCTAACACCTTAAACATTTTGAACTTCTCAAATGCATCATATTTTTCTCTCAGAAAGGAAACCCATGTAAGTATGGAGAAGTCATCAATGACTAGCATAAAGTAACGTTCTCCTCCAGTACCTTCCTTTTACGACGGTCCACACAGATCCATATGAAAAATTTGAAGTGGTTTCTCTGAAGATGTGAAACTCTTTGGTTTAAATTGAGCACGAGTCAGCTTCCCCATTTGACAGGATTCACATACAAAGTTATTAAGCTTAGATATTTTTGGAAGGTCTTTCACAACACCTTCATTATTCAGTTTGACAATATGATCAAAATTCAAGTGTCCAAGCCTTCTGTGCCATAACCAAATTTCATCAAATATTCTTAAATGACATTTCTCCTTATCTTCCTTCAGAACATATATATTGTTTTCGTTTCTAACCCCTTTTGCAAGCATCTCTCTTGTGTTTATTGTCTTTATTTTACAATTCTTGACAGTGAAGGTGACTTCACATCCTCTATCACATATCTAACTGACACTAAGAAGATTATTCTTTAAACCATCAACAAATAATACATCTTGAGCTTTGATTCTTCCATTACTTAAGATTACTAGACCTTTACCTTTGATCTTTCCTGGAGCATCATTTCCAAAGGTCACACTCCCTGATTTATTTTCCTTGAGTCATAGGAACTTACTTTTGTCACATGTCATATGACTGGAGCCATCCGCTGTCAATATACCAGGGGTATTTTTGTCTTTGAGATGACAACACCAATCCAAACTTGTTATCTTCATTCTTCTTCCAAACCTTGATGTTTCCAGCTCTGTGATTTGAATCTAGCTTATAGTCCTTTAAGTGACAGTTTGTAGCTTTATGTCCATAATTATGGCAGATGTAACATTTTGGTTCATTGAATAAAGGATCATAATGATTGTTATGATTAATCTGTGTCTTTTTCCCAACCATCATATGATTTGCAGTCTTTGGTTGTTCGTTACTTGGTTGTCTCATTCTTTGTTGTGGTAGGTATTTATTCCTTGGCTATCTTGATTGCTCATGTCTAAATCTTAAAGAACAATTTACAGCTTTGTGGCCAAAGTTAGAGCAGTAAAAACAATATCCATAGAAAAAATATTTGTACCTAGAAAATGATTGTCTTCTTTGAGCAGGTTGATTTCTTCCATGCTGATGATTTCCTTGAGCAGAGGGTGC
>SNQJ01S0067402.1:105633-140580 GCA_010110895.2 Picea sitchensis | reverse complement strand
GTGATTTAATTGTTGGTTTTAAATATTACTATGATGAATGTACAAGTGCAAGTTTTAAAGGAAACACTATTTTTTCGAAATAGCTTATTTGATGATGTAACTCTAAAACAACATCAAAGTATGGTCAATGTAGGGCGTTGATCTCTAATATTTCATTTATCATTTTCTCTTCACTTGTCAAAACCATCTACTTTGCATCTATCATTTTCTCCAAGTCCCTTTTATGTTATATAATTGAATCAACAAAGGGACAAACATTACTATTTAGGGTTTTCCTACAAATGAGGGAGTCTAAGTGGGATTCTCTTCCAAGAATAACCTTTGTTGTTGGTGTTGGGCATTTTTCTCTATCAATGAAGCTTCAAGATTGAAGGGCTAGGAAACCCCAGGTTTCTTAGAGCAAGGTAACTGTATACCTTATAATTGGTAGAGAAGATTAAACCCAATTTGGGCAAGTAAAATATGCCAAGGATGGGCTGCATAAATCAAATATAACAAGAAGTGTTTTTTCTTATTTACTCCATATAATTTTGTTGTGAATTACATACACAATTTGTTGGGAACTTCTTAGTTAGTTGTTCAATGAATTTTAAGTAAAATGATTTAAATTTACATCATATCATGGTAATCATAAAAATCAGATAATTTTTCCTAGACATACGAAATAGAAGATGCAATGGTCTCAAGGAATGTAGTGAAAATAATGCTTCCAAAAGAGACAATTAGGTTTCTCAATGTTTGAATGTTATTATCAATGTTTGAATGTTATTATCAATGTCGTTGTTTGCAGCTCAACCTGGTGGGTGAAGCTAAGTTTTGATCATATGTATGCTACATGTCCATATAATTTTTGGCTACAATTAAACAAGAATAGAATATTTGCATTTCCTTTCTTAATAGAACAGTAGAAATGTGTGGCTGCTCTCAGATTCGAAGGGCGGGGTGTTATAAGGTCAAGAAGGCCACAGTTTGGCGTTAATGGAAAACGAATACGAAGATGCTGAACAAACATGAGGAACTTTCATGAGAGGGTTCAATGGAATATTAGGCATATGTAGAAGGCGATAGCGCCAATCTTTATATTATTATAGCAAGACCATAATCTGATCTCGCAAGCAACACACAACTTTCATATTATTATATTATTATCATAAGATCATAATCTGATTTCGTAAGCAATAGGCAATTATATTTCGGGCGAGCTATTACGTAACATTAAACGCTGCCGCAAGTTGTATTACCTAGCATTGGATGTTGCGACAAACTGTATACATCTTAATATATATATAGATATATATAAATAAATAAATAAAAGCTGTATATTACTCACCCCATATTTTCATATTCCACTGCCCAGTACCATATTATGATCATCTTGGTATTGATTGGATCTTCAATATTATATTATTAATTTACAGTTATAAATTGAAAAATGAATAAGATAATACAACAGATAGATCCAAACATATTTTCAAAATTAAACAAATTCGAAGTATGTGATAGCCTGTATTAAAAATTGAAGAAATTGGAAATAGTTAACACAACACAATAAATTCAACAGTTAAAAAAAAGACTATGTTTATGCTTATCTTTCTACATCTTTCCACAAACAAAATTATTTATCATTTTCATCAATTTTTCAATATTCATTGAACACTGTTTAAAATTTACTTAAAAATAATTTATAAATCACATAAAAAAAAACCTGGGTATAATTAGTTTTTCATAGCATTTTGATCAATTTTTCAATATTGATTGAACACTGTTTAAAATTTACTTAAAAATAGTTTATAAACCACATAAAAAAAAACCTAGGTATAATTAGTTTTTCAATATTGATTGAACCCTATTTAAACTGTACTTAAAAAATACTTTATCAACCCCACAAAACAACTGATTGATCTTATAGCTATGGGTTACATCAAAAGTATGTCCATATATATCGACTACAAAGCTATGCTCTGCTACATCAAAATCCGATACTCTTTCATCAAACCAACAATGAATATTAATGATTAGTGGCTGACTTTTTCAATCCACCTAGGGAGCCGAAAATTTTACCTATTTAAACATACTGTATAAACCACACAAAAAAAACTTCAGTTTTTCAATATTGATTGAACCCCATTTTAACTGTGCTTAAAAAATACTTTATCAACCACACAAAACAATAGGGTGATCTTATAGATACGCCCTACATCAAAACTATAACTATATCCATAAATATCAACTACTAAGCTAGGTTGGCCTATATCAAAACTCTATCGTTCTTCCTCAAAATCATCACAATGAATATTAATGATTGGTTGCTGACTTTTTCAGTCCGCCATGAGGACGGAGTGGAAATAATTCCAATGTTTCATCGGCCTCCACATTATTGCAGGCCGAACATGAATGGTCGAAAAACAAGCAGTGCTCCATTTTCCTTTCATCTGTAAACTGAGAATAATGTAAAACCTGTTAAAATATTTATATTTATGATACTCTTAAAGAATATCAACAAAAAAAAGCCTTTGAATCTGTACTTACTTGCGTTCTTGGTACATATGGGTCTGTTAACATTTCGTCCATTAACGTGTTCTGAAACCAATAGAACACGTTTTCTTCTTCAACTTCACCATACGCTTGTAACTGTTTAGTAATCCTCTCTATCTCGTCCAACGTCGGTAAATGAATGCCTTGTCTGTAAATAAATTCAAGTACTGCTTTTTGTTCCACAGTTGGCTTCCATCGGCGGGTGGAGTTTCCCGCTGTATCTTGTCCTACTTACAAAACAGAGATGGATAGATGGATCAATACTATAAAAATATATATTAGAAGAAATCATAAATACCCACCGTAGCAACTGTTGGGTTATTCTGGACGTTGTACTCAACGTATTGATCCTCATTGTACCCAAAAATATATGGATTTCTGCTCATTGTTGGGTTATTCTGGACGTTGTACTCACCGTAGCAACTGTTGTAACCCACCAATGACACTACGAAAGTAAAACGAGACGGATGATATGTGGATTCGATGGTGAGACGAGGTTGCCGAAAGTGAAATGAGACTGTTTATATGAAGAGCAGAAGTGGGATGATTAGTTAGTTACTTTGGAATGGGATGATTTGTCTTGTTTCATGGACCAGGGCTCTTCATCAAGAATTCGAACGTTTCGAAGCCACGCATCCCGACAGATAATGCGAAAGCCCTTTTTTCTGAGGGTAGTATTAAATGCTTTTAAGAAAGTGAAGCCAGAGACTGTTTACATGAAGAGTAGAACTGGGCAAAGAAATAAAAGCAAGTAATGGAATGATTTGCATTGTTCAAGGATTTTGGGTGGACCAGGTCTCTTAGTCAAGCATTCCAAGCTTTTTAAGCCACTTATTCAAATAAATAATGAAGAAGTTCTTTTCTAGGACCGTTTTTGTTTTAAATTCATTATAATTAAATTTTTTTGGGAGTAGAATTAAATATTTTTAATCATGGAAGAGGTTCCATCTCAGTGGGCTTTTGGAACTTCTGGATTCTTTCAAATCCTTTAATCAATTTCCATGAATTATCATTCATTTAGTTCTAAAAATAGATCACACTTTCTTAATAAATGAGATTTTTACACTCTTTTTTTTAAATATTTAAATGGTTAAAAATAGATTTTTCTAATTTATTTAATTTTTATTTTAAGTGTTATCACAAATATAATTTTCATGAGTTATTTATATTTTTTAAAAATGCATCTGATATTTTACAATAATTAAAAATAAATTTAGGTAATTGAGCTAATAACTCTTTTAGGTAATTAACTCTTAGCATATTAATAATTAATTTTTCTCTAAGTGTTATAACCTTAAATTATTCTACATATATGGTTACCTAGCGGTTTGTCCCTCTTACTTGCAGTTTTTTCCAATCCATCATTGATTTGCTCTTCTAAAAACCAAATTTTTAAGATGTAATAAGCCTGCTCCACTCTTGTCGTGCAACACCACTTTCTGACCCGGCACAGCCCACATAGACGTAGTTGCACCACTACAGTCCATTATACTTGCAAAGTTGCAAGATTAGATTGAGATTCTGAAGACAAAGAAATAAAAGCTGACTAATGGAAATCTGGATTGGAATGGAATGATTTTTGTTGTTCAACGCTCTTGGGTGGACTAGGTCTCTTCGTCAAACATTCCAAGGGTTGTAAGCCACATATGTGAGAAGATAATGCAGAGGCACTCTTTTCTAAGTGCGTTTTCTTTTTAAATTCTATATAATTAAATTTTTTAGTGAGTAAAATTAAATGCTTTTAATCATGGGAGAGACTCCATCTTAGTGGGATTTTGGAACTTCTCGATTCTTGAAACTAGTTTAGGTAATTTCCATGAGTTACCATGCATTTAGATCTAAAAATAGATAACAATTTAGTAATAAATATGATTTTTATAGCTAATTTTCTTTTTTAACTACATAAATATTAAAAATAGATTTTATTAACTAATTTACAATTTTTATTTTAAAGATATTTATTATAAATATTTTGAAAGAATTGGATTTCATTTTAAAATATTGAATTGAGTTTAATCTTCCCTTTCCTACAAGTTCCATAAACTATCATTTTTTCAATAAATTTTTAAAACTATATAAATGCTAGTTAATCCTTACCATATCAATAATTAATCTTTCTCTATTTTTTCCATAAGTTTTAAAACTATGCAAATGTTAATTAGTTAATGGTATTCTTACAACAAATAACTTTTGTTTGTTTGTTATTTGTCTTGGAAGACCTATTAGCTCTGCTTGATTAACCTATGGCTTGAGAACCCATGACTCAAGGGCATCTAAAGATCAAAATCCTGGGGGATCGCACCTGACCTGAGCCACCAACCCTTAACATGGTTAGTTTTTGCTCCCGTGGTTTCAAACCAGTGACTTTAGCAACCTGTGAGTGGCTTAACAACACACTCGAGTCACCCATTGTCCTACACCCGAGGGGCGTTACAATAAATAACATAGTTTTCTTTTGTCTAAATATATTCATTAAAGTTTAGACACTTTCTTTCCAATTCTCGATTTAAGGATTTTATTATTAAACAAGTTATATCTTCTCAAATGTCTCAAAGTTACCATTTATGGATGGATGTTCTTTTTCCAACCATGGTTTTAACCTAATGGAAGTTATATGTTCTTTTCTCAAACATGGTTTTAACATAATGAAAGTTATTTTGGATTTTCAAGCTTTTCAGTGAAGCTTATGCTTATGAAGTTTTTTAGTGATTTTTTGGCTTGTCATTATTAAAATTGGAAATTTAAATGGATGAATTTGTTATTTTCAATATGAATTCAACACACTGAGCCCTTAGGGGCAGCGTAATTATAAAGTGTCGTGATATGAAGTGTTATTTTCAATGATGTTCAGAGTTCAAATCCCCCCAACTTACACATTGCCTCGAGAGAAGGTTATCACATGAAAATAAATATAAATATCTTTTAAAATTAAACAATCATCCTTAGTAATAATAATGAATAATAAATATCACCACATTTGAGTGATAAAAAATAATTACATGGAAACATATTAGTTGATTTTTATGTATATCTTTCAAAGTTAAACAATCATCCTTAGTAATAATAATGAATAATAAATATCCTCGTGGGTGTAGAGGATTCAGTGATGGGGTGTAGTGTTAATGAACTAGGGTGTAGTGTTAGGGCACTATCTTATGTGAAGTTATTGGCTCGAAACCCCAACTTACCTCATGTGTGGCTTATGAGGCATTGTGGGCACACCTAGATGTCAGAACCGTCACAAATAAAATGAATGATAAATATATTTAATATTTGTTATTATTATTACTAAAATTTATAATTATGATAATGATAATTATGTTTTAATAAAAATTAATGAAAGAATTGTTGGAAACCCATGGGAAAAGCTTCACCCCAAAGGGATCAAGAGTTTAATATATATATTTTAATAGTATTTTTAATACACACTATGAGGTTTCCAACACAAAACTTTATACTCACAATGAATTTAAACACGATGAAGGGTTTCTACTTGTCATGATAAATCTGGTGTACCACTTACACTTCATGCATTATGCTCCGGTGAATTTCAACAATAAAGGGTTTCTACTTTAGGGTAAGATTTGAGGTAAATGTGAATGGGATTTATACATGTGAATTTGAATGATGATTTATACTCCGAGGTGAAGGAGACGGGATGAAGCAAATAGGAGGTGTATCCCTAATGTAAATTTGAACATTGGTCACCTTAGAGAGTACTTACTAATATATAGAATCATTAGGAAAAATGAGAGAAGAAAGAAAAGCAAAACTCCATGTAGAGTTAGAATCATTAGAAAAAAGGAGAGAAAGAAAGAGAAATAAAACTCCAAATAGAGTGAGAGTCAATGCTTATAAAAATATAGACTCTTCAAAGATAAGAGTCAAACATAGATAGAGGATAGATTGTTAGGGTTCATGAGTCAATTGTATACAATGGAGGCTAGAATACAAGAAATGGAAAAAAAAAAATCAATCAACCAATAAGGAGAGGTTGAAGAAAATCACAACCTAGTCATTTTTTGTATAAAACAAGAACAAGATGATGATACTCTAGAAATAGTGAAGAACTAAACGATAAATCACAAATTGAAACAACCTACCTCATAGAAGAAAAAGAGAGGCAAGGAAAATAATTGAACATAAAGATAGGTTGATCTATGTCAAAGTAGTTTCAATGACCATAATATATCTTGGGAGGTAAATCTTGAGCTTGAAAGGGGTGAGAATATTTATAAATGAAGACCTCATTTATTCCAAAGACCAAGATGAATTAGAAAAGGAAGTTCAAAAGGTAAAACAAGATAGGAAGGAGGAAAATGGGAAATAATTAGAAATTGAAAAGCTATTGTGAGGGATAGAGAACAAAAGGATAATAATAAATAGGAATTTGGGACCTTAGAATCATTTTTGGAGGCTAGCCGGCACTTTCCATGGCACAAAGGTCCTATGTTAAGTTGGATCTCGAGTGATGTTGACATTATTTGTCTAGTTTAAACATGGGAGAATGAAGATTCTAAGGTCCCTAACATAGAAGGATTTGTCTCGTGGTTAGCATGGAACAAAAAAATCATCTTGTGGGGGATTGGAGGCATAGCCTGTTATATGAAAAGGATCATTTCTCCATTCAATGCCATAAGATCGACCCTCTCAATCAATACATTTGGATACAAATTTCAGACAACATCAATGCTAAAGAAGATGTATATAGCAATTTTATTTTGCACCTATTAATTCTCCCTTTTATCTGAAAAATAATCTAGATAAAAATTGTCCAGATAATACTTTAGAACAAGATATTCATGGATTTTGAAATGACATTAATATCCTCCTCTGAGACTTTAATAATGGAAGCGCAGCTAACCAAGATATTATTTTGAAATGATTCCAACCATAATCATGTATGACTAGATTAGGACCTTGTTTTTGCTAATAGCTACAAAATAAGCTTTGAAGACGAGACTGAGAATTTGTTTGGTACTAAACTAGTCAAGCTGTAGTTCTCAAGACCTAATAATTTGCAATGGAGTAATGAAGCGTAAAGCCTGTATATGGCTTGTATTCCATGGGCTGGAGTAGTAGTGTCATGGATTATGTGATGTCGATATCCTTCTTTCCAACCAAATAGTAACTTTTGACCTTTTAAATGATCTTGAACCCGACATTCATCATATACCTTTAACCCTAACTCTATTATTTGCCATGCAAAGGATCCCCATTGTAGATAATTCTTATTAGTCAAAAAACTTTCCTTTTGACAAAAGTAAGTTGACATTTTCTTTAATGATTTAAATAGTAAATTAAGTCTCCTAACTATAAGGACAACATTGAATACCTCTATCCTTAATTTTACAACTACCCTTTCCACTTCTATTAAAGAGTTCTCTTTTTGAGATTATGTAGATCTGAAAGGAATAATAGACAACCAACCCTTGACTGATAAATAATGTAAAAGTGCTAGGCAATCCATTAGGGATGCTACTAATTATTCCTTAAAAGAGTCGATAAGATCAATGGGTACAAATCCTTAATTAAAGGAAAAATAGGTACTATATAAAAAAAAAAGGCAAGAGTGGATTTTACACCTATCTAAGCTTGATCTAAAGAATTTCTCGAGGAAAATTCTAATTCAAAATACTAAAGAAAATAACATGATTCACTTGAAGGAATGGAATTCCTACCTTGGAAAATTATTTATGAGTTAAGCTAATGCCATGGATTTTCCATTCCTATTGTTCCTACAAAAGATGAAGTTTTTTTTCTTTGGATGCAATAGAGTTTGTGGTTAAGAGGATTTCAAATGGGAAAGCTAAGGACATTGGGATACCAAGATGAAATTTTTAAAATTGGGACCTATCCTCATCCTCACTTTTGAATCTTAATTTACCGGTCAAACGTTTCCTTAAACCTTGGACACAATCCCTCATTGTACCTATTTTTAAAAAGCTGGGGCACTTATTCCCTCTGTGATATGACTTCAATGTTGCATAAAAGTGATACCCTTTTTCAAATGGAGATATATTATTCATATGAATGGAAGAGTGTCGGAGGATTAGAGAAACACAAAGAAATATTAAGGCATTTAGATGAGGGGAGGCATCCCCAAAGAGAAGTTAGGTAGGTAGACAACCCCAAAGGGAGATACCATTTCCCATTGATGTCAAAGGGGGAGATAGAAACATTGATGAGTATAACCATGAATGTTATCATGACTAAGCACATTTCCATCAGTGAAAACCAACAATCAAACCAATTGTGCATCAACCTAATCCAACTATCGTGTATGAGTTACTAAGAGTGTGGAAGAAGTTGATGAATCTATAATTATTCGAAAGGTACTAAGATATCTCTTCAATGATTGTTTCATTATTTATGGTTTTGCTCTCATACGTGCAATTGTTGGATTCTTGTTGGGGGAAGTGCAGTCAATAATTACTAGTATACCATATCAATCATTTTATTCTAGTTGGTCCAACTAGATCCGTATACACAATTTCACAGTTATTTTATTTTATTAGGGTTGATCATATTTTGAAGGAGTTATTCTTCTAAATCCTTCTTCTTCATGAGGAGTCTTCGATTCACAGATATCGATTTTGAAATCTAAATCTTCTAGGTGGAGGTGTGTCCCTATGATCTTCCGTAGGCACCAAGTGTCTCCTATAGAGCTCTCTGCATAGCTTCTTGGTTTATCTTCTTGATCAAAGGTTTTGGATATTGATCCTCTTTTGTATGATTGTATCCTAGCCCGGACTTGTCATGATGTGGCCTCTGACCCTTGATAATGTTATCAAAGCTGTTTGAGTTGTTACTTGCATGTGTTTTTTCTAATGAAGGTCTTTCTTGGTGTAACAATCTCTGCTTCCAAATTTTCAATGATCATGTCCTTTTCTTCAAACTTTTCTTTAAGTGCTTCTTTGATTCTTTTGTCTTCTTCAATTGGATTTTTAAATTAGACATCATCACATGTTTTCTCTTTTTTTTTTAATTCTTCTGTGGTGATTTGTTTTTTCTTCTTTAACCTTTATAACGTCTATGACACTCAACAATTCTTCTGTGTATTCAACCTAGCCATCTTCATATTCTTCTTCTCATTTTCTTTATCATATTTTTCTATTTCCATGAATATAAATCTTTTGTCTGCTCTTGACTTCATCTTAATGCGATGAGGGGTATCTTCTTTAGTGCGAGAATTTTCTTGAATACTTTCTTTTTGTTCTTTAAGCCTTTACATGTTTTTTCTCTATTTGAATCATCTTCTTCATTCATTTATTTTTTCTTATGAGAGTTGTTTATTTATATTAGTACATCCTAATTAAAACAAATCAATGGAATCTTACCTCTACATCGTAGGTAGGTTCCCTTTTTAGTCTTTTGACTAAGTTGGATACTCCTTCATAGTCTTCCAATGTGGTTGTTGTTTCTATCTTCTTTTTTCCTTTTATTCAATTTTCTTTGACTTCTTGAGATGCTTTGAATGTTGTTTCTTTAAGCCTAGATTCTCTAGTTCATTTCTCATTTCATAGGCTCAGAAGAGGGTGCTAGTTCATCCATGATTATTGAATCCAAATCTATTCTTTCTTCTAGTGTTGAGACCTTAGGATCAAATGGTGGAAGAGATCTTAGTACCTTTTGAACAATTATATATTCATCAACTTATTCTCCTAATCATCTAATTGCATTTGTAGAGGCAGGTTGGCTTAGGTTGATGGATATTTGGTTTTGGATGTTGGTTTTCATTGATGGAAACAATTAGTCATGATAACATTCATTATTGTACTCATAATCAATGTTTCTATCTCCCTTTGACATTAATGGAAAATGGTTTCTCCCTTTGAGGTTGATCCCTGACTAAAATCTCCTTGGGGTTTTTCTCCCAATGTCACGAGTTCCTTTGATATTTATATGCATGTTTGTAAGCCTATGATTCATGCTCCACATATGAATAATATCTCACATGACAAAGGATAAAACTGGATGTGACTTCAATGTTGCATCGGAGTAAATAAGCCATACACAATGAAAAATCATACCCGTGCACAATACAATTATTTTTCACGTGGAAACCCAATCTGAGAGAAAACCACATGTGTTTTTCTAATATATCTTTAAGTATTACATTCATTGGAACCACCAACTTCCTTTGTTCTCCGACTTCAGAACTGGAATGAGGCTTCGACCCCCTATATTTTGAGGATACAGCTTTGAGGAAGCTCAGTCCCATTCTTTGGCTACAACCCGAGTGGAGGATACAACCCCCCAATGTTATTGACTACAAGCTGGAAGGTGGCTACAACTTCCTATCCTTATACTGTCGATTTGCTTTGAAATATAAGTGAAATGAGTGAAACCACTACCCTGCTTTCTTTGTGAGATATACCATTGTAAAATTGTACCAATATATGCCAACAACAACCTGTAACCAACATGTACAAAATACATGTGATCAACCTGTAACTATAACCTTCGTAGCCTGTAAAAACTCACGATTATCACGACATGTATATGCCTAGAGCTAGGTGTATGTATGTGACTTGTCTATGCTGCATCCTACGTATGTACACGACCTCTATATATTAAACCTATGCTTCTAAAAACCAGGGTTTCCACCTTCCCCTCATGATGTGTCCTCTGACCCTTGATAATGTTATCAAAGCTGTTTGAGTTGTTACTTGCATGTATTTTCTATTGAAGGTCTTTTACAGGTGTAACCATTCTGCTTCCAAATTTTTCAAATGATCATGTCCTTTTCTTCAAACTTTTCTTTAGAATTAGCCTTCTTTGATTCTTTTTCTTCTTCAGGTGGGATTTTTAATTAGACATCATCTGTGTTTTCTCTTTTTTTTTTTTAATTCTTCCCACAGCAGTGATTTGTTTTCTTCTTTAACCCCTTTATAACATCTATGACACTCAAAAATTCTTCTCGGTAGTCAAGTTTTGCCTATTCAATTTCTTCTTCGGATTTTTTCATATTCTACTTCGGATTTTTTCTTTATCAGATTCTTCTATTGCTATGAATATAAATCTTTTTGTCTCACTTTCCTTGACTTCATCTTAAAATTAGGTGAGGCTATCTTATTTGGTGTAAAATTTTTTCTTGAAGACTTTTCTTTTGTGCAGCCTTTACATGTTTTTTCTCTATTTGAATCATCTTCTTCATTCATTTCTTTTCTTATGAGGACATTTGTTATAGTAATGCCATCTCCTGAATTAAAACTAATCAATGGAATCTTACCTCTACATCTGTCGTCAGTTCCTTTTTAGTCTTTTGACTAAGTTGGATACTCCTTCATTGTCTTCCAATATGTGGTTGTCGTTTCTATCTTCTTTTTTCCTTTTTTTTATTGCAATTTTCTTTGACTTCTTGGATGCTTTGAATGTTGTTTCTTTTAATCCTAGATTCTCTAGTTCATTTCTCATTTCATAATGCAGAAATTCCATGTAGTTCATCCATGATTATTGAATCCAAATCTATTCTTTCTTCTAGTGTTGAGACCTTAGGATCAAATCGAATTGGAAGAGATCTTAGTACCTTTTGAACAATTATATATTCATCAACTTATTCTCCTAATCATCTAATTGCATTGTGAGGCAGGTTGGCTTAGGTTGATGGACATTTTTTATGGATTGTTGGTTTTCATTAATTAAGAACAATTAGTCATGATAACATTCATTATTGTACTCATAATCAATGTTTCTATCTCCCCTTTGACATTAATTGAAATGGTTTCTCCCTTTGGGGTTTCTCCCCATGACTAAAATCTCCTTGGGTTTCTCCCCATGTCGAGTTCCTTTGATATTTATGTCGTGTTTGTAGCCTATGATTCTGTCTCTCCACATGAATAATATCTCCCCTTGACAAAAGGATAAAACTGCGATGCAACATTGAAGTCACATATGAGTAAATAAATATACACAATGAAAAATCATGCAGTGCACAATACACAATTATTACTACGTAGAGCCAATGCGAGAGAAAACCACATAATGTTTTTCTAATATATCTTTAGAGTATTACATTCATTGGAACCACCAGCTTCCTTTGTTCCTCCGACTTCAGCGGAAGGAGGCCGACCCCTATATTTTGAGGATGCAACTTTGAGGGATGCTACAATTTCCCTATTCTTTGGCTACAACCAGAATGAGGATACAACCCCCAATGTTATTCGAATACCACAGGCTGGAAGGTGGCTACAACTTCCTATCAACGCCACTGTCAATACCTTTGAAATATAAGTGAAATAGTAAAACCCTTTCTGCATCTTGTAGGATATACCATTGTAAAGCTGGCAATGTAATACCCAGCAACCTGTAACCAGCATGTACAAAAGACATGTGATCAACTTGTACCTGTAACCTTCATGTACCAACAAAAACTCACATTATGCGACATGTATATGCTAGAGCTCGTGTATGTATGTGACTTGTCTATCGCATCATTATACCACGACCTCTGTATAATGGGAAGCCTACTTATGCCTTCTAAAACTAGGGTTTTCAACTTCTTGAAAAAATGTGACCCTTTGGTTTCCTCTATCCGCGTCAATATGCAACGACCTTTGTGTCCGAGTGAACATGCCTATACATATTCATACATATCCATAGCCAAGTGCATCTGTATCTCTCACAGTCATGTGTCATGCATGTGTATAATCATAAACAAGTGTAATAGCCCTCACATGATCTAGAGACCTCACTACATCAGCTTAACTACAGCCATTTCACAACTACAATCTCTCAATCATGTACCACAAAGCCCTTAACCATATGCCAAGAAACAAAGATGTTCTATAGACACTAAGGAGATGTACCAATGATAGATATGAAGTATATGTACTTTGTATTTATGTAGTCATTTACTGTGTAAGTGCCATACAACCAATATCCTCTCTAGGGAAAATCCTCAAACCTCCACAACCATTTCTCATGTAGAAAAAAAAATCCAGCTACATATAGAAATAAGGCATACCTTTGAACCTGTAGATATATTTGTTGTACTTGATCCCTCTAGACCTTCCTTGGAGCTTGCTTTCCACCTCTAGAGGACGGCCTCTTCATCTCCCAAAGTTTTCATGTATTTCCCAACTGTACGCAATTGTTCCTTCTTCAGCGTGTGTATGTACACGTTCTTTTCTCCTTCAACCTACATATGTATGCACTATGTTCCATTAATCCGCATACGCCTCAAGAGTGGGGATTTTTCAATGTTATGCAATTACGAAAGGTATTAGATCAAACCTTCATGCTACCTCACACTTGCATAACTTCATATGTATGAGTGAGTACCTATTATAATAAACCATACACAATAATATATATTCAATGTTCTCAATAGGTTCTTATAGGATATCCTTGCTCTCTTATGCTTCCATGTATCTTCCTCAAGGGGTTACCTTCCTATGAAACTTAACCTAATTTCCTTCTTTTAGGGCTAACCAGGATCTAACCACTTGTCCACTTCCACAACCCACTTTCAACAAATAGTAAGTTCTCCTCTTCTAGTTGCAACTAATTATTTTTAATTATTTTATTATTTCAACAACCCAACCATGATTAACTATTAGTTTCACCCACTTGACTAGTCAATTTTTTTTTTAGGAGCTTCCTATAATAATTTGACTTATTTGACCTTTTAGATAACTCATGGGGGTTATACAACTTCACAAGTAAATGGAAATCTCTAAATGTGAGGATTTATGTGAGTTCCACATATCAACGAATGGCATAGCGTTTACTATCCATATAGAATAGTTTTATTTGCAAATATATTAATCTTCATGCTATTACACCTCCAATCAAGTCTAGTAACCATATTGTTTGGGCTACTGAGATTTTCTATCAGGACTTGTTTAGGTTGATATCAATGAAAATATTAATTAAATCAACAATCTAGAAGCTCTTTAGTTCATGGAAACACTTTCTTTGCAACAACTTGAGCCATATCTCTCATGCTCCCCTATGACCATCACTCCCCACAGAACATGCCTATGTTCTATCTCCCCAAGGATATAAATATCTATCCATACATATGATGAATCTCTCCGGCAGCATCAATGGAAAAGGTAACTATCCAGGGGATACTCTAGTCAAATCGTTGGTAGAAGGGGTCCCTTGTCCCATAAAGAAGGGGTCTCATACACCAACTTTGGTGTAAAACTGGTAGTGACCTAAAAATGGATTATTATTATTGTTATTATGTAATATACTACTAGCGGTTTGTAGACAATGATATTGATGGTTATTTCTTTCTTAGCCAAGATACCAAAACTCACCCAAATTAGAGCCTTCTCCATTTGGGGATTCATTGGTCATGAATGCAACTTGCTCAATCTACATCTATGTAGGAAACAAATGATAGATCCTTTTCTTATGGATGCCATAATCCAAAATCTTGTGTACCCTTTAGATATATGACAATCCTCTTCACTACTAACACAAGTGATTCAACTGGTGTGCTTAAATTGTTCCACCTGTCCAATTGCCTACAGTACATCTAGTCTAGATGTTGTCATGCAAAGTAAGATACCAATCATTGGCGTGTACGCTCGATCTATAGACTTTGAATCATCATCTTTACTCAACTTACTATTGGTTTGCATGGGAATTATTAAGCAGTTTTTACAATCTTACATTCCAAACCTCTTTATAATTTCTCTCATATACTTAGACAGAGGTAAAATTCGTGGTTTATTTGACATATATGAAAACCCAAAGAGGATAGTTGTCCAAGTAATGACATTTCAAATTCATTATGCATATCCTTTAATTTGTAAATGCTTGGTCATCATGGCTTCCAAGTAATATCATCAACATAAACCCGATTAATAAAATATTATCTTAAGTTACCTTGATGTAGAGTTTGTTTTTGCATTTCCTTTTCTAAACCCTACTTTTTGTAGATATATATCCATTCTATAATATCATGCTCTAGCAGCTTGTTTTATACCATACTAGGAGTCATCTTCAACTGCACACATAATCTTCATTAGCATGACTGAAATCCTTTTTGTTTTTTCAATGTAGACTTATTATTCAATTTCCCCATTTAGAAAGACTGATTTCGCATCTATATGATACACTTTAATATCTTTGGAGCATGCATAAGAAGCTAGGATTAGTCTAATTGCTTCCATTCTGTGATTGGGAAAACTTCTCTTCAAAGTTGATACCTTCAACTTTTTTCGATGCGTATCCATCTTCATTCAATTTGTTTACGAAGACCCACTTTGTGTTGATCATTCTTGTACCTTGGTCTTGGAATCGATTCCTAAGAGTCATTATTATCTATTTGATCCAACTCTTCATTCATGGCATTTTTTTAGAATTCATCCTTGTTGGCTTCTTCATGTTTCATGGTTCAATCAAAGATATAAGAGTGCTTGGTGCAATTGTTATGTTGAATGATTTCTTCTTCTAGTCTCAATTCTTGCATACGTGATTTCTGATAATCGATATGAAGGATGATTATACATTATTCATTTGCTATGTGTGTATTTGGAGGTGCTTGTTTTACTTGTTGTTCCACTTCTATCTGATCTTCTTCATCTTCCCTTCTTCTTCTTCTTCAATCCTTTTCTTCTTCTTAGTAAAACTTGTTCCACTAAATCCATCGACCTGTCTCATCAAATGTTACATTGATTCTTTACACAACTTTTTGATCCTCATGTTGTAACATTTGTATCATTTCCTTGTACTTGAGTAACCAACAAGTATTTAAGCTATCCACATGAGAATCAAACTTTCCCATTACCTTAAATTCTCTTTTGATGTAGCATTTGCTTCCTAAATCTATGAAGTTCTTCACATTTCTTGGTCTTCCTTTCCATATCAAGTAGGGAGTTTTGTCCCTGTTGTTGTTTACAGGCAGTACTTTTTTTAATGTGAAATGTTGTATGCACTACATATGAGCAAAAAATATATGTCAACTTAGAATCGATTAACATTGGTTGAGCCATTTCCAGGCTGTCATGTTCTTTCTTTCGGCAACTCCATTTTGTTGGGGTGTCCTGAAACAAAATTTATTTTAAAGGGGTTGCTCTTCTAATTCCTTAGATCTTAAGTGGGGGCACGCTTGTTTTGACTATTGTTGATTCACGGAAATCTTAATCTTCTAGGTGGAGGTGTCCTGTGATGCTTTACTGTAAAGAGCTCTTGTCTCCTCTAAACTTCTGCATATATTATTGGTTGTGTTTCTTGGTCTATAGTTTTGGATATTGATCCTCTTTCTATCTGATTGTCTCCTAGATCAAACTTTTTGGGATAACTAGCTTTCGAGTCGATATTATTATCCAAAAACTTTGATTTTTTCTGTGTGTTTTGTTGTTGAAGGTTGTTTCTCAATGTAACAATTCCTTATTTGGAATTTCCAATCATCCTGTCCTTTCCTTCCAAAATGTTCTTTAGGAGGTGCTTCTTGATTCTTTTTTTTCTTCTTCAGCTTGAATTTTTAGATTAGAGATCATCTTCTCCAATTCTTCAAAGTTGGAATTTTTTGTTTCCTCTTTTATATTTAGTTCTGCCTGTAGTGATCTGTTTTCTTCTTTTCCTTTTTATAACATATATGGCACTCAACAATTCTTCTATGTAGTCAACATCTGCCTCTTCATATTCAACTTCTTTTGTGTCTTCTTTATCAAAGTTTTTCTATTAATAGAATCAATAGAACTCTTTACATCACTTTCCTTAGACTTCATCTTCATCTCATGAGGAGCCATCTTCTTTGTTGCAAAAACACTGCGAGAAATATTTCTTTGTAGTTTATTTTCCTTTATATGTTTGTTTTCTATTTGAATCATATTCTTATTTTCTTTTATTTTTCTTGTGAGGAAATTTGTTAGCAAAATGACCAATGCCATAAACAAATCAATGGAATCTCACCTCTATATCTCTCATTGGTTCCTTTTTTCGTCTTTAACAAAGTTGGTTACTTCTCCATCATATCCCAAGATGTCACTGCCGATCCTATCTTCTTTTTCCTTTTTCGGCCCTTTTTCTTTGACTGTGGATGCTTAGCTGAATATTGGTTCTTTTATACCTAGACTCTCGTATTCGGTTCACCATTTCATGGTTTGTAGAATTTCCATGGTTCATCCATGATTATTCTGTCTATATCTTCTCTTTCTTCTAGTGTTGAGATTTTGGATCAAATCTCATTGAAAGATATCTTAGTACCTTTTTGAATAATTATAGATTCATCAACTTCTTCTCCCAATCCTATGATTTCATTCAACATTTCTTCAAATCGGTAGAAGTAGATTCAATATTCGTCTTCCTTCATTTTTCAGTTGTTCAAATTGAACTATGTAAGTTTGAAGATTTGTTGCTTGAATTTTGCATCTCCTTCATAAATACAGGTTTTCCCAAATCTCTTTAGTGGAGCTGCAATGAATAAATTTCACATATCTTGAATCCACCAAAGACCATTCATAAGTGAATTTGGTTCTTTTGAATTATTTAGAATGATTTTTCTTCCATTGTCATTTGTTGGTGGCTGTTGGTTCTTTATATCCATCTACAATTGATTTCCAAACCTCAAATTCTTGTAACTATACATATGCTTTCATCCTTCTACTCAAAATGCATAGTTTATCCATCCCGAGGTTGGTATTCAGATTTTTATACATGTGTTTCTCTCCATGATCTACCTTTCAATGATTAAATTGATTTTTTGAGACATACTCTCATTCCAATTGTTGGATTCTTGAAAGAGTGAATCGGTAATAAATATTTTAATCCATTTAAAAACAATATAAGTGTTATTTATATTTGCTGATCAATATAACATCATCATCAATAAGTGAAGAGTAATAAACCATAAACAATGAACAAGCACACACATGCCGCGATTACGGTGTTTTTATCGACCGATCGAGGAGAAAACCACGGAAATGATTTTTCTTATATTTCTTTAAAATTACATTCATTGGAAGCACCAAATATCTTTTTCTCCAACTGCAACTCGAGATGAGGTTTCAGCCCTATATTTTCAGGCTACAATGTGATGAAGCTCCAAATCCCCAATTCTGGCTACAACCGGATCGAGGATACACAACCCATGTTTGGCTACAACTGGAAGGTGGCGAGAACCACCTATCCTTACCCCGAATCACAGCTTAAGCCTTGAAATATAAGTGAAATGGAGAAACCAACGCCCTGCTTGTCATTGTGAGATATACCGTTGTAAACTGTACCAATTTGTTATGATATCACATGGCAACCTCTACCAAGACTTGTGATCAGCACATTGCTTATAGACTTCTGTACCAACAGAAACCTGCATACGTACGTGACCTCTCTATGCTGCAACTCATGTATGCATGTGAGTACATCTTTGCGGCCTGCATATGTATCGACCTGTCTATCACGCATATCTATCTTTGAGCACGCATACACCTAATTTCAACTATGATTTTTGTTGAATTTCCTAGACACACACTTTATTGAGAATGAAGTATGCTTTCTTTTCTATCAACCCTATGAAATATTCCTTTGTTATAAATTCAACACACAAATATATATTTATATGAATGGATGCTCAAACAAATGCAACCATGTATGTACTATTGTTCATCTGTTACATTGTAAAGTACTTAGTGGTCATAGTTAACATCGTTAGGATTAATTATGTATGAAAATGTCATTTTAGTTTCTCCATGGTATTTTCACTTATTATGGGAACCCATAAATATTTTTTCTAATTATTAGTTGATGCAAAACATTGATGGAGAATGAAAAACTATGGTGTTTTATTCATTGAATGTTCTATTTGAATAGCGTTTTTGTCCATTTTGTATTTTTTTAATTAAATCCCAAAGTGTTAGCTTGCTTTTATTAAAACTTATGAAAATGTGGACATGACTCATAATTTCTTATATAATTTTGGACATTGGAGCTTCCACTTTATAACATAGTACAATTATATCCAACTTTTGAGGTGTATAGGGTTTTTTAGTCACTCTAAGCAAAGGTCTAAAGAACATTGGTTAGGTATTCTTATGCACTTTGTACTTCACTTTCTAATTAATGAGTACAATTTGTTTCCCACACACATATGTATATCAAAATAAAAATTACACTTTTCTGTGCTTTTTATATATATTTTAAATAATCTAATTTGGTATATCTCATAGTCTTTTAACAATTTTTGGAAGGGTTTTTGTTCAAGGGCTTTGGCACAGAGATTATATCTTGAATTTTGTATATCACCCATAGTCATATGGAAACAAAGAGGAAACAAAATCATGGAGGACATGTTTAGAGCAGTATGTGATGGATCAACCATCAAAATGGGAGAATTATATCCACTTAGTGGAATTTTATTACAATAATGGGTATAGGACCTCATTAAAGATGAGTCCATTTGAGGCAGTGTATGGTGGGAAGTGTAACACATGGTGGGGTTGGGATGAAATCCAACGAATGAGAAACACTTGTCGAGGGCCAACTTTGTTGAAAGGAAGTGGAAGAGCATGTGAAAAAGATTAAACATGAATTTTAAGGCTTCGAGGGACTTGAATAAAATATCTGTGAGAAAATAATATGAGTGTTTAGGAAATATTTCCAAAATGGTAGAACATGTGTTTTTAAAAGTAGGCCGAAAAGAAGATCTCTAAGAATAGGAAGCTTCCCATAGTTGGCTGACAAGATATTGTGGACCTTTTGAAATATTAGAAGATGAAGTAGTTGCATGCATGCTAGAGAAAATATATCTCTAGTTGCATACATGCTAGAAAACATGGCGCTACTTGCATACATGTTTCAGTTATGCAATTTCACAGTTTCAACCTATTTCATTTTATTCAATAGAAGATATTGTGCACTTGATATACGTATTTGTTCTTCATATCTGTGTTTATTGTATTGATCTTTTAATCCATTCATAAATACGGATCATCGGATAATTAAGGCATCTGGACAATACTCATGCAAGAGATACGACAATTGTGTTCTAAAAGCAAACTATGTGAGGGGAACTTGGGAAAATCAACTTATGAAAGGAGATGATGGATATATTACATGTTGTGGATATTTGGAATCAGTACCTACTTTGGAAATGTTTCCAAATTAAAATGGATCATTGTAACTTGAAATGCTTCCTAGAGCAATGGATTTGTTCCACTGAGCAATAAAGATGGGTCATTAAAATGTTGGGATGTGATTACGAGATAGTTTATTAGAGGGAAAAGGAGATGTGGTGGATTCTATCTCTCAAAAGTATGAAGTGGAAGAAACCACTTTTTCAATCACCTTCATAGTAGTAGATTGATTGAATCATGTCCACAAACAATGGTTAATAGATCACAATATCACTACTCTAATCCAATAACTTCAAATTGAACCCCCATGGATATATGTTCATTTTGTTTTGTACAAGACCCCTTCAAGTTAAAAGCATTCCCTCAAATAAATTTCATGGATAATATCTTTAAACTCCATGGTATTCCACACTTGACTATCATGGATTGTGACCACACATTCGCTATCAAAATGAAAACGATGGGAGAGAGAAACAAAACACAAGTTACTAAAGTTTGGAGGTCATATAATTGTGAAAGAATCTTTTCATAATCATATTCATATGATTTATGGTTTAGAGAAATAGTTGAGGAAATCAAAGTATTCCCTATCCACTCCGATTTTGGTGCTAGTGAAGTCATCTCCATGTGACCTCAACCACAAGATCATCACTTGACCTTTATTTGGATTTCTAGCTATAAAATTGAAATATATGGTTCAATCAACCGGCTTCATTAGAATATCCTCCTAAAAATATTTCTCATATGATTTTTCCTTGACATATTGCTTCTAATTATAGATTATTATAAAATCATATAACTTATATTTTATTGGTTGAATGTTCTATTAAAGGGACATTTTGTCCATTGACAATAATATATGTGGATACCAATTCAATTTATAGTGTGAATGAATAACTGATGTGATGCACATGGTAAATACATTTACTTGTTTAACGAGACACCCTACCCTCTCCGGATTTGAATCTATGACCTCCAAGGAGGAAGCTTGAGATCTTCTTAACTATTAAGCCCACTCAAGCTGTCATGGAGGGAGTAATAGTATGCTATTAGGAATCAATTTGTGATTTAATTGTTGGTTTTAAATATTAGTATGATGAATGTACAAGTGCAAGTTTTAAAGGAAACACTATTTTTTCAAAATAGCTTATTTGATGATGTAACTCTAAAACAACATCAAAGTATGGTCAATGTAGGGTGTTGATCTCTAATATTTCATTTATCATTTCTCTTCCCTTGTCAAAACCATCTACTTTGCATCTATCATTTTCTCCAAGTCCCATTTATATAACATAAAAGGGACAAACATTACTATTTAAGGTTTTCCTACAATGGGGGAAGTCCTAATTTGATTCTCAGCTTTTAGGAATGCTTCTGTGTTGTTGGTGTTGGGCATTTTTCTCTATCAATGAAGCTTCAAGATTGAAGGGCTTGGAAACCCCAGGTTTCTTAGAGTGAGGTAATTGTATACCTTATAGTTGGTAGAGAAGTTTAAACCCAATTTGGGCAAGTAAAATATGCCAAGGATGGGTTGCATAAATCAAATATAACAAGAAGTGATTTTTCTCTTATTTATCCATATAATTTTGTTGTAGATTGTACAATTTGTTGGGAACTTGCCAGACCTTGTTCAATGAATTTCAAGTAAAATGCTTTAAATCTACATCATATCCATTAATCCCATAAAAATCAGAAAGAATTTTTCCCACAGGACATCTGAGAAATAGAAGACGCAATGGTCTCAATGAATGTAGTGAAAATAATGCTTTCAAAAGAGACAATTAGGTTTCTCAATGTTTGAATGTTATTATCAATGTCGTTGTTTGCAGCTCAACTTGGTGGCTGAAGCTTAAAGTTGGAAATTTCTTCAATTGGTGGTGGATAGTCTAAGTTTTGATCATGTGTATGTTACATGTCCATATAATTTTTTGCTACATTTAAACAATAATAGAATATTTGCATTTCCTTTCTTAATAGAAAGGTAGAAATGTGTGGCTGCTCTCAGATTCGAAGGGAGGGGTCTTATAAGGTCAAGAAGGCCACGGTTTGGCGTTAATGGAAAACGAATACGAAGATCCTAAACAAACATGAGGAACTTTCATGAGAGGGTTCAATGGAATATTAGGCATATGTAGAAGGCGATAGCGCAAATCTTTATATTATTATAGCCAGACCATAATCTGATCTCATAAGCAACACACAATATTCTCATATTCCGTTATATTGCATAGTGTTTATATTATTATTATCAGATCATAATGCGATTTAGTAAGCAATGACGAATTGCTGGGCGAGCTATTACGTAACATTAAACGCTGCGTAAGTTGTATTACCTAGCATTGAATGCTGCGACAAACTATATACATCTTAATATATAGATAGATATATAAATAAATAAATAATTTTGTATATTACTGGGATATTTTAGAGTGATCCCTTTGCCCGTTCCTATCATGATCGTACTTGGTATTAGATTGGATCTTCAATATATTATTAATTTAAATATAAATTAAAAATGATAAGATTAAATACAACGGAGGACCCAAATATTTTCAAGGGTATAAATTTGAAGTATGTGATAGCTTTGAACTTTTAAAAATTGAAGAATTCGATAGTTAGAGAACACAATAAATTCAACGGTTAAAAGACCATGTTTATGTATCTTTCTACATGTTTCCACAAAGGCAAGTATTTATCATTTTGATCAATTTTCAATATTGATTGAACACTATTTAAAATTTACTTAAAATAATTTATAAACCATAAAAAACACAGGGTATGTGGTTTTATAGCATTTTGATCAATTTTCAATATTGATTGTGAACAGCATTTAAAATTTACTTAAAATAGTTTATAAACCACATAGCCTGGGTATAATTTGGTTTTTCAATGATTAAACCCTATTTAAAGTACGTACTTAAAAATGGCACATCAACACCACAAAACAATTGATTGATCTTATAGATATGCGTTACATCAAAACTATGTCCATATATATCAACTACAAAGCTACTCTCTGCTACATCAAAATCCTATTACTCTTTCATCAAACCAACAATGGTATTAATGGTAGGGTAGGCTTTTCAATCCATACAAAGGGAGCGAATTTATCTATTGACTTATCTTTGTATAAACCACACCAAAAACTTGAGTTTTCAATACCAGTTATTCCATTTAGCGTAGCCAAAATACTTTACTAACCACACAAAACAACAAGGTGATCTTATAGATACGCCATAGATCAAAACTATGTCCATAAAATATCAACCCTACTAACTGGTGGCCTATAACTATGTCCATAATGTCAACTGCTAGCTAGGTGGCCTATCAAAACTCCTCGTTCTTCCTCAAAGTCATCACAATGAATATTATTAGTTAGGTCTGACACTGGTCCGCCATGAGGACGGTTGATATTCAATGTTTGTAGTACCCACATTAAATGGAGGCCGAACATGAATGGTCGAAAAACAAACAGTGCTCCATTTTCCCTTCAATACATGGCGAGAATAATGTAAAACCATATTTAAAATATTTATATTTATGATATTCTTAAAGAATATCAACAAAAAAAAACACGAATGCATGTACTTACTTGCGTTCTTGGTACATATGTGTCCGTTAACATTTCGTCCATTAACACGTTTTCTTCTTCAACTTCACCATACGCTTGTAACTGTTTAGTAATCCTCCCTATCTCATCCCACGTCCGTAAATAAATGCCTTGTCTGTAAATAGATTCAAGTACTTCTTTTTGTTCCACAGTTGGGTTCCATCGGTGGGTGGAGTTTCCCGTTGTATCTTGCCCTACTTACAAAACAGAGGTGGATAGATGGATCAATACTATAAAATATATATTAGAAGGAAATCATAATTACCATGCAGTAGCAACTCTTGGGTTATCACAGACGTTGTACTCACCGTGTTGATCCTCATTGTACCCAAAAATATATGGGTTTCTGCTCATTGTTGGGTTATTTTGGACGTTGTACTCACCGTAGCAATTGTTGTAACCCACCAATGACACTATGAAAGTAAAATGAGAAGGATGATCTGTGGATTCGATGGCGAGACAAGGTTGCCGAAAGTGAAATGAGACTGTTTATATAAAGAGCGGTGGGATGATTAGTTGGTTACTTTGGAATGGGATGATTTGTCTTGTTTCATGGACCAGGGCTCTTCATAAAGAATTCGAACGTTTCGAAGCCACGCATCCCGTGAGATAATGCGGAAGGCCTTTTTGAGGGTAGTATTAAATGCTTTTAAAGATGGTAATTTTTTCTGAGGGTAGTATTAAATTCTTTTAAGAAAGTGAAGCCAGAAACTGTTTACATGAAGAGTAGAACTGCGCAAAGAAATAAAAGCAAGTAATGAATGATTTGCCTTGTTGAAGAGTTTTTGGGTGGACGGTCTCTTAGGTCAAAGCATTCCAAGCTTTTTAAGCCACTTCTTCCAATAAATAATGAGGAAGTTCTTTTCTAGGACCGTTTTGTTTTAAATTCATTATAATTAAATGTTTTAGGGAGTAGAATTAAATATTTTTAATCATGGGAGAGGCTCCATCTTAGTGGGCTTTTGGAACTTCTGGATTCTTTCAAATCTTTTAATTAATTTCCATGAATTATCATTCATTTACTTCTAAAAATAGATCACACTTTCAAATAAATATGATTTTTACACTTTTTTTAAAATATTTAAATAGTTAAAAATAGATTTTTCTTAATTTATTTAATTTTTATTTTAAAAGTGTTATCACAAATATAATTTTCGGCAGTTATTTATATTTTGAAATAAATACAATATTTTACAATAATTAAAAATAAATTTGGAGTAATTGGGTAATAACTCGTTTAGGTAATTAACTCTTAGCATATTAATAATTAATTTTCTCTAAGTGTTATAACCCTAAATTATTCTACATATGCTTACCTAGCATTTCTCCCTCTTCCGTGCATTTTTTGCCAAACCATCTTGATTTGCTCTTCACAAAGCCAATTTTGAGATGTATAAAGCACGCTTCCTTCTGTCATGCGACACCACTACGATGCGCCCACAGCACATGGTGCACCATTACAGACCACGTGTACTTGCAAAAGTTGCAGGAATTCGTTGGGCATGCAGGCAAAGAAATAAAAGAAAGTAATGGAAATCTGGATTGGAATGGAATGATTTTTGTTGTTCAAGGCTCTTGAGTGGACCAGGTCTCTTCGTCAAACATTACAAGGGTTGTAAGCCACGTATGTGAGAATATAATGTAGAGGTGTTCTTTTCTAGGGTCGTTTTCTTTTAAATTCTATATAATTAAATGTTTTTAGTGAGTAAAATTAAATGCTTTTAATCATGGGAGAGACTTCATCTTAGTGGGATTTTGGAACTTCTCGATTCTTGAAACTAGTTTAGGTAATTTCCATGAGTTACCATGGATTTAGATCTAAAAATAGATAGCAATTTAGTAATAAATTTGATTTTTTATAGCTAATTTTCTTTTTTAATATTTATGTAGTTAAAAAATAGATTTATTAACTAATTTACAATTTTTATTTTAAAATGTTATTATAAATATTTTGAAAAGAATTGGATTTCATTTAAAAAATATTGAATTGAGTTTAATCTTCCTTTTCCTACAAGTTCCATAAACTATCCATTTTTTTTCAATAAATTTAAAACTATATATAAATCCTAGTTGATTCTTACCATATCAATAATTAATCTTTCTCTATTTTTTTCCATGAGTTTTAAAACTATGCAAATGTTAATTAGTTAATGGTATTCTTACAACAAATAACTTTTGCTTGTTTGTTAATTTATCTCTTGGGACACAGTGACTCTGCTGATTAACTGTGGCTTAAGAAACCATGACTCAAGGGCATCTAAGCGATCAAAATCACCCGGGGATCACAACAGCTTGGACCGCACCAGCCCTTAACATGGTTGGATTTTTGTCCCCGTGGTTTCAAGCCAGGTGACTTGCTTAACCATAGTGGCTTAACAACACTCTGTCCTTGAAATTTGTCCCTACACCTCGAGGGGACGTTACAATAAATAACATAGTTTTCTTTTGTCTAAATATATTCATTAAAGTTTAGACACTTTCCAATTCTTGATTTAAGGATTTTATTATTAAACAAGTTATATCTTCTCAAATGTCTCAAGTTACCATTTATGGATGGATGTTCTTTTTCGAACCATGGTTTTAACCCAATGGAAGTTATATATTCTTTTCTCAAACATGGTTTTAACATAATCAAAGTTATTTTTGATTTTCAAGTTTTAGTGAAGCTTATCTTATCAAGTTTTTAAGTGATTTTTTGGTTTCTCATTATTAAAATTGGAAATTTAAATGGATGAATTTTTTATTTTCAATATGAATTCAACACCACAGGCCCTTAGAGGCCATTTTACGTAATTAGAAATTAATGCGTGATAAGAGTGTTATTTTCAATGATGTTCAGAGTTCAAATCCCCCCAACTTACACATTGCCTATAGAAAGGTTATAAGTAAAAAAATATAAATATCTTTTAAAATTAAACAATCATCCTTAGTAATAATAATGAATAATAAATATCACATGACGTTTGGTGATAATTTAAAAAATACATTGAAACATATTAGTTGATTTTTATGTATATCTTTCAAAGTTAAACAATCATCCTTAGTAATAATAATGAATAATAAATATCCTCGTGGGTGTAGAGGATTCAGTGATGGTGTGTAGTGTTAAGGAACTAGGGTGTAGTGTTAGGGCACTATCTTATGTGAAGTTATTGGCTCGAAACCCCAACTTACCTTGTGTGTGGCTTATGAGGCATTGTGGGCACACCTAGATGTCAAAGCATCACAAATAACAATGGAGTGATAAATATATTTAATATATTTATTATTATTATTACTACAAAATTTATAATTATGATAATGATAATTATGTTTTTGTAAAAAATTATTGAAAAGAATTGTTGGAAATCCTTAGAGTAGTTTCACCCCAAGGGATCAAGAGAGTTTAATATATATTTTTTTTAATAATATTTTACACTAAAAGGGTTTCTAGCACAGAACTTTATACTCACAATGAATTTGAACATGATGAAGGGTTTCTACTATGCAGTAATCTGAATTATTACCACTTACACTCTCAAGTATGCTCATGATGAATTTGAACAATGAAGGGTTTCTACTTTAGGGTAAGCTTTGAGGTAAATGTGAATGGGATTTATACATGTGAATTTGAATGACGATTTATACTCCGAAGTGAAGGAGACAGGACGAAGCAAATAGGATGTGTATCCCTAATGTAAATTTGAACGTTTGTCACCTTAGAGAGTACTTACTAATATATATAGAATCATTAGGAAAATGAGAGAGAAAGAAAAGAAAAACTCCATGAGAGTTAGAATCATTAGAAAAAAAGGGAGAGAAAGAAAGAGAAATAAAACTCCAAATAGAGTGAGAGTCAATGCTTATAAAAAATATAGACTCTTCAAAGATAAGTTTCAAACACAGATAGAGGATAGATTGTTAGGGTTCACGAGTGAATTGTATACAATGGAGGCTAGAATACAAGAAATGGAAAAAAAAAATCAATCAACTGGCCAGGAGGTTGAAAATCACCCAACCCTCGTCATTTTTTTATGAGCAAAGACAAGATGATGATACTCTAGAAAATAGTGAAAGAAGAACTAAACAATAAATTGCAAATTGAAACAACCTACCTCATAGAAGAAAAAGAGGCTAGGAAAAATAATTGAACATAAAGATAGGTTGATCTATGTCAAAGTAAGTTTCAATGACCATAAATATAGCATACTTGGTAAATATTTGAGCTTAAAAGGGTCAGGAATTTTTTATAAATGAAGACCTCGTTGCCAAAGACCATGTTGTATTAAGGAAGGAAGTTCAAAGGTAATTAGGAAGGAAGTTCAAAGGTAAAACAAATTGAGGAGGAAGGAAGAAAATGGGAAATAATTAGAAATTGAAAAGCTATCATGAGGGATAGAGACTAAAAGGATAATAATAAATAGAATTTGGGACACTTAGGATCATTTTTTGGAACTGTCGTCACTTTCCAAGGCACAAAGGTCCTATGTTAGTTGGATCTCAAGTGATGTTGACATTATTTGTCTAGTTTAAGCTTGTGGGAGAATGAACATTCTAGGTCCCTAACATAGAAGAGTTGTCATGGTTGGCATGGAACAAAAAAATCATATTGTAGAGGATTGGAGGCATAGCCTCTTATATAAAAGGATCGACCTCATTCAACGTCATAATGTCGACCCTCTCAATCAATACATTTGGATACAAATTTAAAACATCAATGCTAAGAGGATGTATATAGCAATTTTGTACACCTATTAATTCTCCTTTTTATCTGAAAAATAATCTAGATAAAAATTGTCCAGATAATACTTTAGAACAAGATATTCATAGTTTGAGAAATGACATTAATATCCTCCTACAGAGACTTTAATGATAGAATTGCAACTAACCAAGCTATTATTTTTAGAAATGATTCCAACCATAATCATGTATGACTAGATTAGGACCTTGTTTTCGATAAATGCTACAAAATAAGCTTTGAAGACCCGGTTGAGAATTTGTTTGGTACTGAGCTATTCAAGCTTTGTAGTTTTCAAGACCTAATAATTTGCAATGGAGTAATAGGCAAACACCATTCATATGACTTGTGTTCATGGGCTGGGTAGTAGTGTCATGGATTATGTGATGTCCGATATCCTTGTTTCCAACCAAATAGTAACTTTTGACCTTTTAAATGATCTTGAACCCAACATTCATCATATACCTTTAACCCTAACTCTAAACTTTTGCATGCACAGGTCCCCATTAGCGAATAATTCTTATTAGTCAAAGGACTTTCCTTTTGACAAAAGTAAAGTTGATCTTTTCTTAAAAGGATTTAAATAGTGAATTACATATCTTAACTTATAAGGACAACATTGAATACCTCTATCCTTAATTTTACAACTACCTTTCCTTCTATTAGAAGTTCTCTTTAGAATTAATGTAGATCTGAAAGGAATAATAGACAACAAACCGTTGACATGATAAATAATGTAAAATTGCTAGGCAATCCATTAGGGATGCTACTAATGATTCCTTAAAACCTGATAAGATCAATAGGTACAAATCCTTAATTAAGGAAAAATAGGTACTATATAAAAAAAGGCAAGAGTGGAATTTAACCTATCTAAGCAGTCAAGAATTTCTCGAGGAAAGTCCTAATTCACAATATGAAAATAATATTATTCCCTTAGAATTTGGGAATTCCTACCTTAAAATTATTTACGAGTTCCTAATGCCATGGACACCATTCCTATTGTTCCTACAAAAGATGAAGTTTTTTTTTCTTTGGATTACAGTAAGGAGGTTAGGTAGTTAAGCCCAGTTTCAAATGGAAGCTAAGGACATTGAAGGATACCAAGATGAAATTTTTAAAATGAGACTATCCTCATCCCTCACATACACAGGATCTTCAATTTAGCAGTCAAACAGGAAACCTAAGCCCGGACACATATCCTCATTGTACCTATTTTAAAAATGGGCCTTATTCCTCACGTGATATGACTTCAATGTTGCATAAAGTGATACCATTTTTAAAAGGGGGATATATTATTCATATGAAGGGAGAGAGTAATAGAAAGGATTAGAAGCACAAAGAAATATTAAAGGCATTTAGGCAGGGAGCATCCCAAAGGAAAGGGATTCAGTGGGGGAGCAACCCCAAAGGGAGATACCATTTCCCATTGATGTCAAAGGGGGAGAGATAGAAACATTGATGGGGGGTATAACCATGAATGTTATCATGACTAAGCTGTTTCCATCAATGAAAACCAACAATCCAAACCAATTGTACATCAACCTAATCCAACTAAAAAGAAATATTAAAGGCATTTAGACAGGGGGAGCATCCCCAAGGAAAGTTCAGTAAGGGGGAGCAACCCCAAAGGGAGATAGCATTTCCCATTGCTGTCAAAGGGGGAGAGATAGAAACATTGATCAGGAGTATAACCATGAGTGTTATCATGACTAACTGTTTCCATCAATTCTAGTGTTTCCATCAATGAAAACCAACAATCCAAACCAATTGTCCATCAACCTAATCCAACTATCCGACAATGTAGTTAGAGGATTGGGAGAAGAAGTTGATGAATCTATAATTGTTCAAAAGGTAATAATCTCTCTTCCAATGATTGTTCATTATTTATGGTTTTTTACTCTCATCTGATACCAATTGTTGGATTACCGTGGGGGGGGTGGGGGGAGTGAATCAATAATGTCTAATCTATACCACTTATCAATCATTTTATTCTAGTTGGTCCAACTAGGTGAGTATGCACAATTTCCCGTGGTATTTTATTTTATTCAGAGTTGAAGATATTTTGAAAGGAGTTATTCTTCTAAATCCTTCTTCTTCATGAGGTCTTCCTGATTCTAAATGTCACAGATTTTGAAATCTAAATCTTCTAGGTGGAGGAGTGTTCCTGTGATCTTCCCTGTAAAACTTTGTGTCTCCTCTGACTCTCTCTACATAGCTTCTTGGTTGTCTTTTTTGATCTGTAGTTTTGGAGATTGATCCTCTTTTTGTCTGATTGTATCCTAGCCCAGACTTGTCATGATGTGGCCTCTCACTCTTGATAATGTTATCAAAACCCTTTGAGTTGTTCTGCATGTGTTTTCTATTGAAGGTATTTTCTAAGTGTAACAATCTCTTCTTCCAAATTTTCAATGATCATGTCCTTTTCTTCAAACTTTTCTTTAAGTGCTTCTTTGATTCTTTTGTCTTCTTCAACTTGAATTTTTAAATTAGACGTCATCTATGTTTTCTCTTTTTTTTTTAATTCTTCCTGTAGTGATTTGTTTTTCTCCTTTAACCACTTTATAACATCTATGACACTCAACAATTCTCTTGTGTATTCAACTTAGCCATCTTCATATTCTTCTTCTCTGTTTTCTTTATCATATTTTTCTATTGCCATGAATATAACTCTTTTTGTCTCACTTTCACTGACTTCATCTTCGTCTGATGAGGAGCTATCCTCTTTGGTGTAGAAAATTTTCTTCAAGACTTTCTTTTTTGTTATTTCACCTTTACATGCTTTTTTTTCTATTTGAATCATCTTCTTCATTCATTTTCTTTTTCTTATGAGGAAATTTGTTATGGCCAATACCATCACAATTAAAACAAATCAATGGAAGCTTACCTCTACATCTGTCGCCGGTTCCCTTTTTAGTCTTCTGACTAAGTTGGATACTCCTTCATCGTCTTCCAATATGTGGTTTTCGTTTCTATATTCTCTTTCCTTTTTATTCCCATTTTTCTTTGACTTCTTGGATCCTTTGAATGTTGTTTCTTTTAAAACTATATTCTCTAGTTCATTTCTCATTTCATAGGCTTTGAAAATTCTATGTAGTTCATCCATGATTATTGAATCCAAATCTGTTCTTTCTTCTAGTGTTGAGACCTTAGGATCAAATCAAATTGGAAGAGATATTAGCACCTTTTGAACAATTATATATTCATCAACTTATTCTCCCAATCATCTAATTGCATTGTGAGACAGTTGGCTTAGGTTGATGGACATTTGGTTTGGATTGTTGGTTTTCATTGATGGCAACAATTAGTCATGATAACATTCATTGGTGTACTCATAATCAATGTTTCTATCTCTCCCCCTTTGACATTAATGGAAAATGGTTTCTCCCTTTGGGTTTGATCCCTAACTAAACTCTCCTTGCGGTTTCTCCCCATGTCCGAGTTCCTTTGATATTTATTTGTGTTTGTAAGCCTATGATTACTGTCTCTCCCTGCATATGAATAATATCTCCTCCTTTGACAAAGGATAAAACTCTGATGCAACATTGAAGTCATATCGCAGAGTAAAGAAGCCATACACAATGAAAAATCATACACGTGCACAATACACAATTATTTTTACGTGGAAACCCAATGCGAGAGAAAACCACATAATGCTTTTTCTAATATATCTTTAAGTATTACATTCATTGGAAGCACCAACTTCCTTTGTTCTCCAGCTTCAACTGGAAGGAGGCTTCGAACCCCTATATTTTCAAGATACAACCTGAGGGAAGCTCCAAGTCCCCTATTCTTTGGCTACAACCAGAATGAGGCTACAACCCCCAATGTTATTCGGCTACAACTGCCTATCGTTGCCCTGTCCAGCCACACTGAAATATAAGTGAAATGATGAAACCACTACCACACTTTCACTCTGAGATATACCATTGTAAACCTGTACCAATATATGCCAACAACCTGTAACCAACATGTAGAAAAGACATGTGATCAACCTGTACCTGTAACCTTCATGTACCAACAAAAACTCAAAGTATGTGACATGTATATGCTAGAGCTCGTGTATGTACGTGACTTGTCTATACTGCATCCTACGTATGTACACGACCTCTGTATATTGCAGCCTACATATGCCTTCTAAAAGATAGGGTTTTCATTTTCCTGAAAAAAATATGACCCTTTGTTTCCTTTATCTTGTCAGTATGCAACCTGACATTGTGTCCAAAATGTAGTTGTGACTTATGCATACATATTCATACATATCCCTTAACCAAGTGCATCTATATCTCTCTAGTCATGTGTCATACATGTGTGTGTAATCATAAACAAGTGTAATAACCCTCATTGATATAGAACCTCACACTACATCAACAACTTCACAACCATTTCACAACTACAATCTCTCAATCATGTACCACAAAAACCCTTAATCATATGCGAAGAAATACAAGATGTGCCTCGACACTAAGGAGATGTACCAATGATAGATATGAAATATATCGCCACTGTATTTATGTAGATTTGACTTACATAGTAAGTGCCATACAACCAAGAGCCTCTCTAGGGAAAATCATCAAACCTCCAAAACCATTTCTCATGTAGAAAAAAAAATCCAACTACATATAGAAATAAGGCATACCTTTTGAACCTGTATATAGATTTGTTGTACTTGATCACTCTAGACCTTCCTTGGAGCTTGCTTTCAGACTCTAGAGACCTGGCCTCTTCATCTCCCAAACTTTTCATGTATTTTCCCAACTGTACGCAATTATTCCTTCTTCAGCATGTGTATGTACATGTTATTTTCTCCTTCAACCTACGTATGTACGCACTATGTTCCATTGTATCCCGCATAGACCTCAAAAACTTGGGCCTTTTCAATATTTATGCAATTCCGAAAATTTTGTCGTCAAACCTTCATGTTACCTTAGACTTGCATAACTTCAGATGTATGAGTGAGTACCTATAATAAATTTTACACAATAATATATATTCAATGTGCTCGATAGGTTCTTATAGGATATCCTTGCTCTCTTATTTATACTTTCATGTATCTTCCTCAAGGGGTTACCTTCTAACAAACTTAACCTCATTTCCTTCTTTTAGGGCTAACCAACATCTAACCACTTTTCCACTTCTAACCCACTTTGCTACAAATAGTTAATTCTCCTCTTCTAGTTGCCACTAAATTATTTTTAATTATTTTCTTATTTCAACAGCTTAACCCATGATTAACTCGTAGTTTCACCCACTTGAATAGTCAATTTTTTTTAGGAGCTTCTATAATAATTTGACTTCTTTGACCTTTTAGATAACTCATGACGGTTTTCCAACTTCACAAGTAAATAACTCTCTAAATGTGAGGATTTACGTGAAGTTCCACATATCAACGGAAATGACATGACATTTACTATCCATCTAGAATAGTTTTACTTGCAAATATATTAATCTTCATACTATTACACCTCAATCAAACTGAAGTCCCGTAAGCATATTGTTTGGGCTACCTGAATTTTCTATCAAACTTGTTTCAAGGGTTGATATCAATGAAAACCAACCCAATTAATCATAAATCTCGCTCTTTGGATTTCATAGAAACACTTTGATGCAACACTTAAGCCATATCTCTCATGCTCCCCCTGTGACCATCACTCCCCCTCGAAACATGCCTATGTTCTATCTCTCCAAGCATATAAATATCTATCATGCATATGATGAATCTCTCTCGCTTTGACATCAATGGAAAAGGTAACTTCCCGTCCGGGGATACTCTAGTCAAATCGCTGGGTGGAGGGGGTCCCTTGTCCCATAAACAGAGGGGTCTCATACACCAATTAGGTGTCTGGCTTGGCCGTGACCTAAAAAATGGATTATTTCCCCTCCATCCTGCACTGCAACCTGCGTATATTGAAATTTTTGTATTGCAACCTGCATATGTATGCGACCTATCTATACTACATCCTACGTATGTACACGACCTATCTATACTGCAGCTTGCATACACCTAATTTCAACTATGATTTCTGTTGAATTTCCTAGACACACACTTTACT
>SNQJ01S0067402.1:26411-43783 GCA_010110895.2 Picea sitchensis | reverse complement strand
TTCGACAACCTCGTCTCGCCATCGAATCCACAGGCGAATTTCATCTGTCTCATTTTACTTTCGTCGAGCTCCTCTCACGATCGAATTCATATATTTTTGGGTACAATGAGGATCAATAGGGTGAGTACAACGTCCAGAATAACTCAACAGTTGCTACTACGGTGGGTATTTCTTCTAATATATATTTTTATAGTATTGATCCATCTCTGTTTTGTAAGTAGGGCAAGATACAGCGATGGAAGCCAACTGTGGAACAAAAAGCAGTTCTTGAATCTATTTACAGACAAGGCATTCATTTACCGACACTGGACTACTAAACAGTTACAAGCGTATGGCGAAGTTGAAGAAAGAAACGTGTTCTATTGGTTTCAGAACACGTTAATGGACGAAATGTTAACGGACCCATATGTACCAAGAACGCAAGTAAGTACAGATTCAAAGTTTTTCTGTCGATATTCTTTAAGAATATCATAAATATAAATATTTTAACAGGTTTTACATTATTCTCAGGTTACAGATGAAGGGAAAATGGAGCACTGCTTGTTTTTCGACCATTCATGTTCGGCCTGCAATAATGTGGAGGCCGATGAAACATTGGAATTATTTCCGCTCCGTCCTCATGGCAGACTGAAAAAGTCAACAACCAATCATTAATATTTATTGTTATGATTTTGAGGAAGAACGATAGAGTTTTGATATAGGCCAGCCTAGCTTAATAGTTTATATTTATGGACATAGTTTTGATGTAGGACGTAGCTTTAAGATCACCTTGTTGTTTTGTGTGGTTGATAAAGTATTTTTTTGTGTGGTTGATAAAGTATTTTTTTAAATATAATTAAAATGGGGTTCAATCAATATTGAAAAACTGATTACACTCAAGTTCTTTTTTGTGTATATACAGTTAAGTAAAATTTTCGGCTCCCTCCTCAGGGAGGCGGACTGAAAAAGTCAGCCACCAATCATTTATATTCATTGTTAGTTTGATGAAAGAGCGAAAGGATTTTGATGTAGCAGAGCGTAGCTTTGTAGCTGATATATAAGATATAAGATCAAGCAGTTGTTTTGTAGGGTAGATAAAGTATTTTTCAAGTACAGTTTAAATAGGGTTCAATCAATATTGAAAAACTGATTATACCTAGGATTTTTTTTTGTAGTTTATAAAGTATTTTTTTTTTTAATGTAGTTTATCAAGTATTTTTAAGTAAATTTTAAACAGTTTTCAATCAATATTGAAAAATTGATTAAAATGCTAAATTATTTTGTTGGTAGAAAAGATGTAGAAAGATAAGCATAAACAATCTTTTTTAACTGTTGAATTTATTGAATTTATTGAGTTGTCTTAACTATTTCCAATTTCTTCAATTTTTAAAACAGGCTATCACAGACTTCGAATTTGTTTAATTTTGAAAATATGTTTTCATATAGATTTGGGTACTCTGTTGTATTATCTTATTCATTTTTCAATTTATAATGGTAAATTAATAATATAATATTTTGAAATATCTTAATTCATTTTTCAATTTATAACTGTAAATTAATAATTTAATATTTTGAAATAGGTAAAATTTCACCAATGTAAATGAATAATATTCATAAATTTAGAAGATCACCCAAATTGTTTTGTTCGCAGATTCACGTGTGATTCCAAGGCCTTTAACCACTTTCTCCTTTCGGTACTGTCTGCGTTGCAGTCCGTTTTTCTGTTAGTTACGCAATCTCAGCTCCAAACTAGTTGGATTTTCGTTGGGTTTGTGCTTGCCAATGATTATATTAAATATCCAATCAATACCAAAATTATCATAATATGGTACTGGGCAGTGGAATATGAAAATATGGGGTGAGTAATATACAGCCTATATATCTATATACATATATATATATATATAGGTATATACAGATTGTCGCAGCATTCAATGCTAAGTAATGCAATTTGTGGCAGCATTTAGTGTTACGAAATAGCTCGCCCAAAATATGTAAACTGCCAATTGCTTACGAAATCAGATTATGATTTTGTGTAAACCGCCTATTGCTTACGAAATTAGATTATGATCTTATGATAATAATATAAAGGAATATGAGAATATGGAAGTTGTGTGTTGCTTACGAGATCAGATTATGGTCTGGCTATAATAATATAAAGATTGGCGCTATCGCCTTCTACATATGCCTAATATTCCATTGAACCCTCTCATGAAAGTTCCTCATGTTTGTTCAGGATCTTCGTATTCGTTTTCTTTTCCATTAACGCCCAACTGTGGCCTTCTTGAACTTATAAGACCTCGCCCTTCGAATCCGTCCTTCGAATCCGAGAGCAACGACACATTTCTATTGTTTTATTAAGAAAGGAAATGCAAATATTATATTCTTGTTTTAGTCTAGAGAATTGGGGAGTTGGGGTTTTTGTCACATTTATAGGGGTTCCAAGCCTCATTTCAATTTCAATTGTAGCTGGAGAAAAAAGGTATTTGGTGCTTCCAATGAATGTAATTCTTAAAGAAATATAAGAAAAAACATTTCGTGGTTTTCTCATGAATTGGGTTTCCACATAAAAATACTGGTGTACTATGCATGTGTGTGGTTGTTCTTTCTTTATGGTTTATTTACTCTTCACTTATTGGATGATAATGTTGTATTGATCATAAATATAAATAACACTTATATATTGTGGTTAAAAGGATTAAAAATATTTATTATTGATTCACCCCCCCTTTCAGTAATCCAACAATTGGAGTCAGAGAAGGTTCCCTCAAAAATCAATTTAAATAACACTTATATAATGTGGTTAAAAGGATTAAAAATATTTATTATTGATTCACCCCCCCTTTCAGTAATCCAACAATTGGAAGAAGGTTCCCTCAAAAATCAATTTAAATAACACTTATATACTATGGTTAAAAGGATTAAAAATATTTATTATTGATTCAAAAATCAATTTAAATAACACTTATATACTATGGTTAAAAGGATTAAAAATATTTATTATTGAGTCAAGGCAACAAAGGTTCAAACTTACATAAGTCAATTTGAACACCTAAAGATTAAGGAAGATGAGAATATTGCAGCTTACTTCTTACGAGTTAAAGAAACAGTGATTGAAATCATAGGATTGGGAGAAGAAGTTGATGAATCTATAATTATTCAAAAGGTACTAAAATCTCTTTCAATGAGATTTAATCCAAAAACCTCAACACTAGAAGAAAGACAAGATATAGACAGAATAAACATGGATGAACTACATGAAAATTTCACAGCCTATGAAATGAGAACTGAACATGAGAGTCCAGGTATAAAAGAAGCAACATTCAAAGCATCCAAGAATTCAAATAAAAAGGGTCAAAAAAAGGAAAAAGAAGATAGGATCGACAGTGACATCTTGAGATACGATGAAAAAGTAACCAACTTTGTCAAAAGATTGAAAAAGGGAAACAACAACAGATATAGAGGTAAGCTTCCATTGATTTGTTTTAATTGTGATGGTAGTGGTTGTTTTGCTAACAAATTTCCTCACAAGACAAATAAAATAAAATAAGAATATGATTCAAATAGAAAACAAACATATAAAGGAAAAAGAACCAAAAAGAAAGTCTTTAACAAAAGTTTTTGCACCAAAGAAGATGGCTCCTCATCAGATGAAAATGAAGTCGGTGAAAGTGATACAGAAATAGTTCTATTGACGAAAATAGAAAACTTTGATAAATAAGACACAAAAGAAGAATATGAAGAGGCGAAAGTTGACTAGATAGAAAAATTGTTGAGTGCCATATATGTTGTAAAAATGGAAAAGAAGAAAAACAAATCACTACAGGTAGAACTATAAAGAAAAGAGGAAACAAAAAATTCCAACTTTGAAGAATTGGAGAAGATGATCTCTAATCTAAAAATTCACATTGAAGAAGAAAAATGAATCGAAGAAGCACCTAAAGAACATTTGGAAGAAAATGACCAGATCATTGGAAATTTCAAATAAGGAATTGTTACATTGAGAAACAACCTTCAACAACAAAACACGCAGAACAAATCAAAGGTTTTGGATAATATTATCAACCGTGAGATGCCACATCCTGACAAGTTTGATCTAGGATACAATCAGATAGAAAGATGATCAATATCAAAAACTACATATCAAGAAACACAACCAATAATATATGCAGAGACGGTTAGAGGAGACAAAAGTTTTATAGGGAAGATCACAGGGACACTCCTCCACCTAGAAGATTCAGATTTCAAAATCAGCAATAGTCAGAAACAAGCAGGCATCACTAAGACGAAGGATTTAGAAGAGAAACTCCCTTTAAAATATCTTCAACTCCTAGGTATCAAACTATATTTTTTTTTTTATGTTATGCATGTAATAATTTTTGACATAAACCTTGCGCACTACTAAATTTATGCACTTGCGAGTTGTGTGTACGAAATGAGCACTGGAGCCCTATATTTATACTGCTCTCTTTAGGCTGTCTGGGTTGATTTCTCTTTCTGAGGCTAAAGACTCAATATAAAATATTCTCTTTGGCGCACTTCTCTTCTAGAGTTATGTCAAGTCTTTTAGGGTTCTTCTTGCTTCTTGGAATATTCAAATCTCATCAAAGATCAAAAGTGGAGATTAATACCTCCACTAGCTAAAGATGAAATCTTTTTGTTTATGAACATATCTCCCATATCGACATTATTAGGAACAAGAATAATTATATATTAAGGGTTTTTCTGTCAATATTATATATATATATATATATAAAAGAACGGCTTGTTTCTAGACTATTCATGTTTGGTTCACAATAATCTGGAGACATGTTTGGTTCACAATAATCTGGAGACAGATCCAACATTGGAATTATTTCCGCTCCCTTCTAATGAAGGTGGACTTGAAAATCCAGTAACCAATCATTAATATTCATTGTTACGATTACTCCTTAAAGGACTGGATGAAGAGTTTCCAAAGCCATTAGTTTCTCTATGAGAGATTTTGTAAAACGTTGACATATTTCAAGTTTGCAACTAGTTTACATTATCTTAAAACGTTGACATATTTCAAGTTTGCAACTAGTTTACATTATCTGTTGTTGCAAGTCATTCATTATTTCATGTTGTTTGCAAAATATATATATATAACTTTTATAAAAGTAAATTAATTTAATTTTATGAATTTTATATATATATATATATATAATCTTGAAATTGCTAAACACAAACTATTATTCCTTCAATAAAGTATAAATTTTATAAAAACAAAATTTAAAATAATATATGAGAATACTTTTTTGATTAAATAATATATGAGAATACTTTTTGATTAAAATCAATCTTGCTTATTGTCAAAGTTACAATATTCCATGCTTAGAATGGACTTAGTTAAAATAAAAACTAATAGTTTTATTTGTTTGAGTATCCATTCATATAAATATGTATTTATGTGTTGTAACTATAAAAAATGAATGTTTTCAAGGGTGGCAGGTGTGTGGGGTCTTTGGCCCCAAAGAAAAAGTAGAAATTACCTATGTTTGGGGATCAGTAACACCACAAATAATTAAGTAGAAGAATTAGTCATTTAGAAATGGGTATGGACTATGAGAAACAAAGGGATCTTTTGTGAGGGATTCTATGGTTGTTGTTTGTCATATGGTGAAAAAATCTCCCTCAAAGAAACATAATCTTAGAAGACTTATCATTCAAATTTCACTAAGTGGTATTCTTCCATGTACTTTATGAACTCAACCATTGGGTTATTGCTCAATCCATTTTAGCTTGTACCCTCCATTTTGGTAAATTTCTAGAAAATGGGATTATTTTCCCTTCTTCCATAAGTTTGTATCCCTTCTCTTATTGATCATTGAAGTGAAGGCTAAAGACAACTAGCAACATGGTAATAACATGCATTGTGAGTGTAAAAAGGGTATGACTCTTTATGAAATTCACACAAGCTAGCATGGGAGGAGTCTAATTAATCCTAGTTAGATGGGAGTCTTGAGTGTGTGTGGTATTTACTATTCCCCTATCATGGCTAGTTGTTGGCTTTAATCTTGGGTTTGGAGTAGAGGCGTATTTGACCTATTTCTTCTCTGGTTTTTCTTTCTATCTACATGTGAATTTGTATCTCTTTATACTTACGGTGCTATGTTGTGTTACGGGAACAACTTGATAGTATTCTCCCTCTTATTTTGGTGTAGTCTCTCGTTGTGACCTTTTGAAGTTGGGTTAGTTCACATCCTTTCTCTAAAGTGGTTGAGAATCTTATAGTCTGGGTGTTGGAACTAAAATTATCTAATCTCGAAAGAGGATATTTTAGTGGTCATTATGTTCACATATTTGTGTTATCTATTATTAATATTATTAACATAAAGTGGCTAAATTATATTACTAAAATGTTGTAGCTAAGATAAACAAAATTGTTACATCACACTGAATGTCTTTAGATTTCAAATAAGATATATATTTCTCGATTAAAATACAAAATTTTCATATGTCTCTTACCAAAATTTTCTAGTATTTACTACTACTATAAATTGTATAGAAAACTCTTAATATGATAATAAAATTTAAAAAACCTATACTAGTCAAAAGATATGTTGGTATATGGTCTTTTATAGCCCATGTTGGTTGGCATAGATTCATGTTCCCCTATCTCTATATATCTCTATATCCTTAAATAGTTGATGCACCATATCCTCTTCCTTATATATTTTCTACCCTTTTAAATGGTTTTTCCTTTTCAATGCATGAAGTATTCTTCCTTATATATTTTCTACCTTTTTAAATGGTTTTTCCTTTTCAATGCATGAAGTATTGGGCCCATCCCAAAACTCTTAAAAGTTTAAGATTTTTTATTGGTCTCATTGGTTACGACTAAAAGTCCACAAGTAACTATGGTAAGATTGTATCTACCCTCGCAACTTTGTTTTTAAAAAATTCCTTCACTTGGAATGATGCCATAAAACAAGATTTCGAGGATTTGAAGAATTTTAAAATTTATGATGATAGAATGTTGAATGATCGCACACCTAGGATTCATGGTATGTGAATTGCAGTGCTCGTTTGCTGGATTCAAGCGAAGGGCTTAGATTATGACATACGATTTGATTTATTCATTTATCGGCATGTATGTCTATACAACTAAATACATAATAAATCTACAAAATGGGTGGCTTAAAGATCCCAAAGTTTTCCTTTACTACATTTTGAACCAAATGAATAATCATGATCATGTTCATAAGCATCAAATATTAACATAAACACTTGATAACGGAGTTCGTCCCTTGTGGACTACATCTCTAGGTCCTGCTCTCAAATGGCTAGGATTTTTCATTAACTCATCAAAAGCATTTGGAAAAATACATAAGTATACCTCATTCTGAAATCAAGAAAGCATTTGGAAAAATACATAAGTATAACTCATTCTGAAATCAAGTTGCATAAATAATACTCAAATCAAATAACAGATAGCACCATCAATTTGTGGCGCTCTTAATTACCCAAAATGATTGTATTCACTGACCAATCTCGCGACCCCATGTCCAAGAAGAAAATTTTCTCAGTTTTTGTGCCCCTCTACAATGTGCAATTAATGACTTTATTGCATTGTAATGTGTGCCCAAGGCCATACCACACACGCGCATCCTGCCCAGGGCTTGGTGGACTCAACACTTAAGTAAAATACATGATGATAATTACAAAGCATGGTTTGTTGGCCCAGTTGTTTGGGTGTGAATGAAGGCGAGTATGGAGTGGAGGTCTCGTGGTCAAACCTCATGTAGCCCCTTTGGTTTGGGTTTTAATATATATTAATATAAGTTTCACTACCAACTTTGGCATGCTATCCAACATCCCAACGATTAAGACACGACAAAATTTGGCATGGTCCGCTAGATTTGGTAGGCCCACCAATCTTTAATTTTTTTCAAATTTTGGTTATGGGATGTCATTGTGATTTTGTCACCTACCACGTGGCAACCCCTAATTGGCCACATCGCCCTATACTCATGTCGCTACATGTCATCATACCACATATCATCATCGCTCCACATCATCGATTTAACCGCACGGATCGCCATGTGGTGCAACTCTATTGGTCCATGAATCAAGCCCGAAGTGCCAAAACTAGGTGACACATCATAGCCTTTGGCATTGCTGATACCACCATGATGACATCATGTTGACATCATCATGACACCTGTCACCTTCTTATCCCACCATGTGTTGTATGGATGTTGACGCCAACAATACCGATGTTGACTCATCCCCTGCTGATGGGATAGGTTGACCAAACTTTGACCATGAATATCTTTCAATCAGTAACCCCATTTGACGAGCCTTTTGCGTCGTTAGAAATATTGTGACGCCGCCTTCTCTTCGCAATAATTTCATTTTCACTGAGTTTTGGGAACTTTTGAATTTTTTCCCTTTCTTTGTCTCCTAAGGCCATTCGAGTGTCCTAAGCTGCCTTTGTGAGTTCTAGGTTGTTCTTAGCCTTCTCTCGATCCTTTTTAGATCACACCTTCCCAATGCGAGATTTTTGGACCACCAAAAGATTTCATCAATTAACATGTAAGTGAGGGAAGAGTCCCTCACTTTTTTTCCTTCTCAATCCACTTTGCTCTTTGCTTGGATGTGTGGCCTTCAAGCCTACTCAAAGATAATCAACATCACCTCTACATGAAGTCCTATCCTTTTGTCCGAGATGATATCTTCATGTAACTCATCCAATGCATCTCGTGCAAATCATCAACTAAAGTTATTGAAACTTCCTCATCCTTATCAATAATCAATGGAGGCTCAAAGTTTCAAGTTCTCTCTACATTCACAACTAAGTAAATATTCATACAAGGTGGAAGATCTAGACAAAAATCATTGGTGCCACTTTTCTCCAAGAAAGTGGTTATCCATAAAGAATGGGCTTGAGTTTATTTCCTTCCCCCTTCTTCAATCTCTCTTTGTTGATATGAATCCATACTCGGTCTCCAACATCGAACTGATGATCAACCCTATGCTTTTCATGCCGAGATTTATATTGTTCTTGAGTTTTCTCCAATAGTTCTCTGACTGCCTAGTGCACCTATTGGATCCTCTAGATGAACTTGCGTGCTCTCAGACTCTATTTGTTCTTCATTCACATGGACATTTCTCCCATGCATCAAGTCCATAGAAACCTTGGGTAGGTACCCAAACCATGTCTCCAAAAAGGTGAAATCGAGTGGAGGAATGTAAGCCTCTATTGTAAGCATGTTATACATAGGGTATCTATTCATGCCATAACTTGGGATGTTTTCAAGGTAAATAGCCTCAAAGAAAAGTACCATTGTTATGTTTTACCACCTCTATCCGTTCGCTATTCATGGATGGAAAGTGCTGTTTCTTCAATTTGTGTCCATATCATTCTCCGCAATCTAGTCCAAAAGTCCCAAAGGAATCGATTATCTCGATCTACTTAAATGGATGTGGGTAACCCAAAGTGAGCCCAAACATACTGAAAGTAGAGATTAGTAGTATTCTCAACAATGATCTTGTTTTTACATGGCATCAAGTTACACATCTTGTTGAACCTATCCACTACAACATACAAATAGTCATGACCCCCTTTGGTCATTGGTAAACCCCCTACAAAATCCATGGAGATAATTTCCCATGGATGGGATGGAACAAGAAGTGGTGAGTATAGCCCCATTCTTCTATTAGTGGGGTTACCAGTAGAACCCATACCACACCCATTTACATATTTAGTTACAATTTCTTTCATTTGAGGCCAGTAAAAAAACCTATGCAAATGAGCCATAGTTTTTCCTACCCCAAAATGCCCAGACACAAGAGAATTGTGAGCTTCTCGTATTACATGGACTCGTTCACTTATAGGAATACATATATTTCCAAGATGGTAGAGTAGTTTTCCCTGCAAACAATAGTTCTCTTCATGTGCACCATGGATTAGCTTCTCATATACTTCTTTAAAACATTCATCGATGGCATATTGTTCTACATAGCTATCATGAGATAAATAAGTATTCTTCAAAATAATAGAAGCAAGAATAGGAGGTCTAGAAAGCATATTGGCTACCTTGTTAATTGTACTCTTTTTGTACTTGATTACCAAATGAAATTGTTGTAGAGAACCCATCCATTTGTAGTGTCAAGATTGTTGCAGTTTGGTCTGTGCTTGAAGATATTTTAAGGGTTGATGATCTGTATGTATGATTGTTTCCTTCCCTAACAAGTAGTGATTCAATTTCTTTATGATTTGGACTAATGCATACAACTCTTTATCATATGTAGGATAGCTAACAACATCTTGGTTAAAAGTTTCAGAGTAGTAATAGATAGGGTTATAATATTTCATCAATACTACACCCATGGCATATTCTCTAGCATCTGTCTCGATCTCGAAAGGATGTTGAAGATTTGGCAATGCTAATACTGGTGCAGTATTGATCTTCTCCTTCAAAGTGTCGAAATATTTGTATTTCTTTCCTTCCCACTAAAAAGTGTTCTTGACGTTGGTTAAGGAATGCAAAAGAGATGATGTAAAGGATAATTTTGATGAAAACCCCCTCCCCCTCAGGGTTCTGTGACCTCTCGGTCTCTGGATCGTTCCAAGTGTCAAGTCGGATTGACTCTGCGGGCTATTGAATGAACCCATAAAGTATACACAAGGCCCTTTTCTTTCTTTGGCGCAGGTATTGTGATACCCACACCTTTTATCTGAGCATTCCAGTGCTCTTCAGTTCAAAGGCGCTAGCTCATATTTACTAGCCCCTCAATTCATACGATCGTGGGTTGTGCCCTTCTGCTAATACACGATTGCAGGCATGAGCAAGAGTGGTTTTATACCAATGCTCTTTTCGCCCCGCAATCCTCCTCCAGCTGCCACGTATCTCCCTTCCAAAATCATGGTTGACATTGTAGCCCTCTCAAGGATTATTATCGTATGAACATGTCATGGCCCAACAATCCTTCTCGATCGTCGATCTCACAATCCTTTGTCATTGCCTATGATCGATGACTATTATCGATCTTTGTTCTGCTCTTCTTTCCTCCTTCCACGCGTCTCCACAGATCTCTACGATCTACTGACATGTAGGCATGTTAGAATCAACGTCTATTGTTGACTTCACCTTTCGGGCTTCTGGGAGTTTCAATTCTCAAACTCCACTTTCCTCTGCGTGACAATCTTCTGGAGTGGAAGATATATTGCCACCTTTCCCCTTGAATCTACTGCCAGGATCTCCTCCATGAGTCCAACCTTTGGGAATCTAAATTCTCAAGTTCTCTCCTCTGCTAACTGGGCATCTCTCAGATTGGAAGATCTGCTGACATGTATATCCTTAATCAACGCCTGTTATCTCTCTTTAGGTCCTTGACCTCCTCAGTTAGATAAATGGTCCTAGAATACTCCTCTCGATCAATGGTTGAGATCCTCTTCAGATTCCGGGCTTCTAAGGTCTCAAATCTCAACCCTTTTCGTTCTTCCCAAATACGCAGAATCCTGCCACGTGTCCTCTTAAATCTAACTACTATGAATCGCTCTGGAACTTTACCTAGAGTTCACAGATTTCTGCCACATCCCCTCTCCTGTTTCGACGACTCAAATTCACTTTGGGTGATCTAACGGCTCAGAATCTCTCTGGCCTTTCATGCTTCAGCTCTTCGGATTCCCAGTGCTTCGACTCTTCAACTCCCCAATGCTTCAGATCTTAAACACTTAGGGCTTCGACTATTTAAGTTCTCAAAACTAAAACTCCAGCGTAACTTTCCCTGGAACTCGCGATCTGGCGACAAGTGTCCCCTCACAAATCGACGGCTCTCGGCTCTTTGAGCTTCGGTTGTTTCAACTCTTCAAGCTACGCCTCCTTCTGGATCTCCCAGACTGTTGACATGTATCACTTCTATATCCAATGGTCCATATTCTCCTTTTGTGAATTGATATTTCGTGACTTGCGATTTCCAAGTCACAACTTCCTTCACATCCCCGACTTCTGAAATTCTGATATTTCGAGGCATCCAAATTTGACGGTTCGCGCTCCCATGTACCTAACGGTCTATATCTCATCGGGATTTCACATATCATGAAGTTGAAAAACTTTTCCCCTCCGTTCTCCTGATCCCCGAAATGTCGAAATTCTCCCTAGACAATCAACAGTCCAAATCTCTCCTTAATCAACGACTGGGATCTTTTCACAATTTCGTGTTTCATGATTTTCACGAATTTTCCCTTTGACTTCTTTGAATCGCGAGTCAGCGAAATTTTGATCGCTCTCCATGCGTCCCTTCTGATGGATGGTTCTGATTATGTTGGGATTTCGTGATTTAAAACCCATGCACGTTACTCATGCACGTTACTCTGGATCCAATAGTTGTTGATCCATGCGCTCAAATCTGATGGCTGAGATATGTTTCCCCTGTGCTTGTTTCTCCCCTTCCTGGACATAGATCTAACGGTCCAGGTTCTTCTCTACAACTAATTAGATGGTTTTTATTGCTCCTCCTACTGAGCTTCCACCTTCTCCTGACATAGAATATTTTGTCATTGTTTGAAAGATCTCGGCCTTTGAACTTCTTCCCTCAGACCCAACTCTTGGTCTCGCTTCGCTCTTGTAGTGTTATCCCTTCTTTGAGATTTTAGACTTAGAATAAGTTTGACTCTTTCACAACCTCTGCGTTATCCCTTCTGAGCTTGACCTCCTCGAAGGTTTCGATCTCCCATGCACACCTTACGTTCTCGAGATTTCGTCAAACTTAGATACGAAGGATTTATTGAAAAATAAATACTTCTCTCCCTCCTGGATTCCTGCTACTCAAGGCACTCCTTCCAGAGCTTCTCCTCACAGAGTATACAATAACTCTCTTTATCCCAAACTTCAAACGGAGTTCTTTTGTGTACACTTGCACTGGCTCAATGCCCACTTGGAAGAGCTTCAACAGAGTTCTCAGTAACCATGTTTCTCTATTCTTTTTTTCACATGGTCCCCCCTCTAAGGTATTTAGTAACCTTGAGGTTCTTCTTGTGCTTTTGATTTCTCTGGTGTGCCCTCCTGGCACGTTCTTTTCAGACTTTGCAGATTTCAGATGTAGACTCCTTGCATTGTCTAAAGAACCTCCGATGTTTTGTTGTGCACTCCTTTCACAGCCTAAAGAATCCAGAATGATATTACGAGACTCAATAAGGATAAATGAAATCTGTCTTCCTAATGTAAATAAATCTTATCATATATCTACAACATTCATTCATGAAACACATAAACACTCGATATGCAGGAAAAACTATTTTTCTATTATCTTTGTGTGTCTATACAGATGTTTACAAGACTCGACTGTAACAAAGTCCTAGTTCTCTCAAGCTCTCCCTCTCATAACTATTCTACCTCCTCTGGCCTCTCTACCTAGACCTCTCTATCATTCTCTGACCATCTTCCTTATGAAATATGATACAATTTCTCCATATAAAAGAGGGGCTCTACGAGCTCTTCATCTCTCACCTAACCTCATCCATTACATTGAAGTTTTCATAAAATTTTACCCAGAACAGACCACAATCTGGGCCTGCTACAAGAAAACTTTTAAATGAAATCCAATCACTACCTGTACAAAGGCATGGCCAGACATTTACAACCTTACAGCACAAAAATCCGTATAGGATTATTTCAAATTTAGAAAATGGGAGGTTTAATGCCTCTCCCTTTCTCCTTTGCGTGTTTGTGTGCTGGCATGCTGGCATGTTTGTTGAGGTGGAGCGATGCTCCTACATCAAAGTTTGAAATGAACCTCCTCCAATACTGGACTGCACCTAAGAAGCTTCGGACCTCGGTTACACTTTTTGGCTCAGGCCAATTTACAATTACATCAATTTTGGAAGGATCAATTTTTAATTTTCCTCCTCCTACAATATCACCTAAGTACACAAGTGCAATCTTGCCAAATTCACATTTAGACAATTTTACATATATATTTTCTCTTTGAAAAGTATCCAATACTTACCTTACATGCCTCACATGTTCATCCCAAGTCCCTCTCAAAATAATAATGTTGTTTAAATACACAATCACAAAGTTATCTAGGAAACGCCTGAATACGTCATTCATCACATGCATGAAAGTTGTTGGAGCATTACAAAGCCCAAATGGTATAACTAACCACTCAAACAATTTCGGTTTGGTTTTAAAGGCAGTTTTCCATGCATCCTATTCTACGACCCTGATTTGATGGTATCCATTGTGAAAATCCAACTTAGTGAAATAAACAACATTCTTCAATTGATCAAGTAAATCATATATACGAGGAAGAGGGTATCGATTTTTCACTTTCATTTTATTTAAGGACAGGTAATTGACATACATTTTCCATGTGCCATCTTTCTTTGGCACCGTCACGATCAAAGAAACTCAAGGAGATGAACTGGGCCTGATGACCCCTTGATCCAATAAGCCTTTTACCTGCTTCTTGATCTCTGTCATCTCCACAATTGGCATCCTATACATGCCCACATTAGGAAGAGGAGAATCCTGTTGAAGATGTATCACATGTTGGATTTCCCTCTTAGGAGGTAATCCATCTAGTTCTTGAAAAATATCATCATACCTAGAAACAATATCAATTAATTCATTTATATGAGAAGGATCACATCCTTGGAAAGCGTCAGACGTCCCGACATCTTTATCTCTTACGACCATTAGTACATATCTCTTATTAATGTATATGAGTCTTTTCATTTGCCCTACACTAACAAGTGTTGTATTTACCCTTATGCTATGAGCTCTAACAATATATTTCACTCCCCCATTAGTAAGGTGGTATTTTTTCTCATGACAAAATAAGACTGATTTTTTATCATAAAGATAAGGACTTCCCAAAACTATGCGACATATATCAAGTGGTACAACATCCAAATCTACTTCATCAATCAACTTTGAAGCAATAGAAAATCTGAACCTACATTGTTTGGTGACATTAAGTTTTTCTTTATCACATACCCAACCAAGAGGATAAGGCTTCGGGTGTGGTTTCATTTCAAGACCCATCTTCTTGACAAGTGATTCAAATATTAATTTTACTTGGGAACCCATATCAAATAATTTATCTATCTTAGTGTGTTTAGATACAAATCTTATGTGAAATAATTCATTGCTCTTTCGTTCATCGTCATGAGATTCATTACTGGAACTTGAACTAGAATGAAGGGAATATTTACATTGTACTCCAACCACTGTGATCTTTCCTTCATATCCTGAATCGAAACCAAGATCTTATTGCACTATAGCAACACTCTTTGTCTTCCCCTTTCCACCGAATTTTTTTGGTCTCTTCTCTGGATGCATTTCCAATAGTGTTCATCATCGTGACCGCTTTTCTTGCAATGAGTGTAGGATGGCTTTCCTCCTTCTCTCATCACTATGGAGGTCTTCTTTTCCTTCATTTTAAACTTCTTGAAAGATTTATGTGGGAGATTGGAAGGTTTATTCATGGGATATTCTTGAACATGCTTTCCCTTTTTCTCAAGGTGAGTGGTTGGCACACTCATCCAGGAGGCTCCCCAAGCTCAGAAAATGCTCAAAAATGAAAGTTCTTAGAAAGGATTTAAACCAATTGCATTGGGACAGGCTCGTTGCGCTAATTCCGGCCATATAATTACTTTATCAAACAGACATCGTATGCGAGAGTTATCACACTCTGATCAAATTCTCAAACAGCTAAAAAGTCAAAGGTCAAACTGGCAAAAAGTCAATGCTGACATCAGCATGACATCACCAAAGACACCTCATTATGTTCATGTGGTAGAGACATGTGGCATCAGTTGACTGGGCATATGACAGATCAAATCAAATTTGGACACGTGGCATGTGATACTTGTCAAATTTCAGGCAAATGTGGTGGTGCTACGTGGCCCAGGCATGGGCATCCACATGGCACTCAGTCAACAGTCTAAGTGGCAATTTCTAAAAATGTTTGGGGGTCCATGGGTTTTGAACCCACGACCACCCACCATATTCCAAGAACTTTGGGAAAGTTCCAACCACCAACACGCCCCACGTTTTGCTCGTTATATGTAACCCACAATATAATATATATTTTGTAATGTTTTAAGGTGGGCACGGGAGGGTGTTGGGGCTAAGCCCCAGCCCATGGTTTGTTTATCCCATGCGACCAACCACCCAAATGGGGCACAGACTATCCAATGTAACCACAAACATGTGCAACCAACCATTGGTTTCGTGGTGTTTTCCATATATTCATGGGTTTATTCCCATAAATTTGAGCGGGGGAGGCTCTATCCCCCATGGAACGCGCCCCAAAACCAGGAGCTAGCATGACTAAAGGGCCAGCACTTGGCCATATGAAGTGCATATGACCAAGTATTGGGGGCATGTGCCCATCCTTGGGGGCTACTCTGTGTATTCTTATATAAAAGTGGGTTTTTAACTATACAATGTTGATTTTAGCATGATTTTATGACTAGAAAGTGGTTTTTTGAGGATATCTTGGCCATTTGGAGGGGGATTTGATCCTAGAAAGAGGCCATATCTTCAAGAGAAGTTAGGATTCTCTTTTTGAGCCTAAAACCTATATAAACCAGGATTTTTGAAGCTTTGAAAAAGAAATTTTGATGCAGGGTTTTGAAGGAGCAAGTGGTAATTTTTGGCCTTTTCTGATGTTTTGAGAGGCATTTTTGCCATGTTTTTAAGAGGAATTTGATGGGGCATGTATGAATATAAGAAAGGAGGTCTTGTACAGCAGATCTGAAGCATGTTTTGTAACAGAAAAGAGCCTATGTAAGATAACTTTGAGCATTTAAAGAGCAATAAAGAGGTCCTCCACTTGTAAGTGGGCCCGAAGATGTAGCCTACAATTGGTGAACTCTGTTATCAACCTCTTGTCTCTATTTCTCTTTCTGTTTTGTTGTCCTATTCTATTAATTTGCAACATGGATATTAATGGTTGATCTCTTTATCCATTAATAAGAATCAAGTAAAAGTCTCATTTGATATTCCGCAAACAACATAATAAGTTTATGTATTTCGCATTCTTAACAATCCAGTGCAAAAAGTACATTAAACTAACTTGCAATTTATTAGTAATACCTTCATTTTTGGATCAATATTATGGTATCAGATATTTGGTTTTGAAGTTTTGACAAGAATTGTAAGCATTGGATGCTCACCAGATCAAAACTCAAGTGAGGAGAAGGCCAACTTGGGGCTCTTAATACAGAGATTCAAAGGAGACCGCTTAAACAAGCGATGTCTTCACCCAGAAAAATAGGTCCTTTTTCATCTAAGGATGATTTATTTGAGTCATTTCAATTGATGAAATCCATGGTAGAGGAACTTTATCAAGAAAAAGGACTGCGATGAAATCCAAAATTTGAAGAAGGTGAATCTTCAGTAAGAGAAGAAGGC
>SNQJ01S0067402.1:0-11386 GCA_010110895.2 Picea sitchensis | reverse complement strand
ACAAACTTGGCTCACCAGCCTATAACACATATTTACAATTCATGACTTACATCAGATTACAACTGGGCTCAGTCTTGGGGACATTACAGGTGTAGTAAAGAGTACGACACTAGGCCAAATATTTCACAATTTAACAGTGTGGTGCATATTATGGGATGCACTACTAAAATATGTGTGAGCGCAGCAATAAATGTGGAGGATCAGAGCATGATAGTAACAAATTTGCTTGATGGTGTTGTTTTATAATATAGAACACTAGTAGTAGTGCGTAGTGTCTTTTTTAGGCCCGTCAGTTACTTTTCTACATTTCTTTGCAAACACAAATTAATTTTAGTTTTTGTTAAAAACAATTTAGTTATATATGTGTGGGTTTTATAATTTCAATTCATTACGTGTGTGCGTGTGTGTGTGCCTAAAAATATTTGTATGTGAATCAAAGACAATGACGATGAGAGGAGTAGCAACAATAGCACAACAGGTTGAAACGTACAAATTTGTATGTGAGTGAGAGGCCCAGGAGAGGGAGAGGGAGTTGTTCATTCACCCTATTACACTATAAACACATTCCCTTTTGATATATTTTGGCATCCTCAAGTCTTGTGAGGAGGGTACATCCCTTAGGGGGAACTTTTCTTTGCTACAGCAGTTGATTCATCATTGGGATCATGGTTTACAGGCATTCTGAGTTGGTCACAATCAATGGTATCATCCCACAGAGGAGGATGTTTATTTCATGATTGGGTTGTCTAAAAGGGGGGAGATTTGTCCCTAGTTCCTTGATCTACAGCTCGGTGTTGTAGGAGAGACCCAATTGGCATATGTGTAGATATATGCCAGTCGAGACATTTTTTTTTCTTTAGGATTTCAAGTTCCTAGTGGCTAGATGTAGATGAGTTCATTTCATAGAGAGGAGGTTAGGTGCATGTGTTTTATTATCACATAACTGCCACACTTTACCTCTAATGGGAAACACATTAGTTCAATTTTTTATTTATTATGTAGATAGTTTAGTGCAGAGGCCCCAATTGATTAGGTAGACAAATATTTCTTTGAGACAATTATTTTTGTGTTGGATCATTGTCACATTGTTTTATCTCGAAGGATATTCTTCCCATTTGCATTAGAGTTATTTACATTACTTTTTGAGAAGGTTCATGGAACTCAACCAGGAGTACAGTTCTTATCTTCTATGCCTATGTTTGATGTGTGTATGAACATGTGGGGGTGGATTTTTCCCAAGCGGGGTCCACAGGAATGGTCATGTACTCCAGTAAGGACAATCATATACTCCATGTTGTACAGTACTCGTACATGGGGATTGATTGGAGAGGATGTTCAAACATCCTATTTAGAGAATCTGAGCCACCAAATGAGAGAGATAATATTATCATTATATGTTTTAATAAATCTAGTTGCATATTTTTATGTCATATTTAATGCATATGTAATTTATGACAACATTTTGTTTCAATTGTCTTATTATTTTTATATATTGTTTTGAAGATATTGGCACATCTATTAGGGATGAGCCTCCCCAATAGGATGAGGATATGGAGGAGGCAGAGGAGTAGCTTGCAGTACATAGACCTCGCATGTCATGTGGGAGAGATTAGAGAGTCTGGATAGAGGTGGCGAATATCCTATGTGGTGTTATGGTTATTCATGGAGTAGTACTTTCACTGGTTCGAAACATATTATGGGTACCAGATTTGGCTACGATATGAATGAATATAGCCCATGAAATGACATCACTGATGCGTCATATTGTCGAGGTCGTCAACCTCATCGAGAGGTTGATGGATACTACTCATGTTTCTCATGATTCTACTTCATCTATCTCATCACCAAATTGATCTACATCATCTACTCCACCACATGGTCCTCTTCCTCCTAATCCTACTTCTTCTCGACATGTGTTTGTACCATCTATCAATCCTCTTGCTTCAGCTCCACATGTTTATGTACCATCCTCCTCCTACTCCTCCTCTGCATGTGTCTTCAACTTCCACCATTGATCATCTTGCTTCCCCTCCACATGTTTCTGTCCCATCCTCCTCCTCCTCCTCCTCCTCCTCCACATTTGTCTGCACATATGTTAGGGATGAGCCTCCCTAATAGGATGAGGAGATGGAGGAGGTAGAGGAGCATCTTTCAGTACATAGACCTTGCATACGAYGTGGGTCAAATGAGAGAGTCTGGATATAGGTGGCAGATAGCCTATGTGGTGTTATGGTTATTCATGGAGTAGTACCTGCACTAGTTCGAGACATATTATGGTTACCATAGCTATCTACGATATGAATGACTCTATGTCATGGCATGACTTCACTGATGCATCATATTGTCAATGTCGTCAACCTCATCGAGAGGTTGTTGGATACTACTCATGTTTCTCATGATTCTACTCCATCCGCCTCATCACCAAATTGATCTACGTCCTCTACTCCACCACATGGTCCTCTTCATCCTAATCCTACTTCTGCTTCACATATATTTGCACCATCTATTGTTCCTCTTGCTTCCCCTCCATGTGTTTTTGTACCATCCTCCTCCTCCTCATCGCCCTCCACATGCTTCTGCACCATCCATTGATCCTCCAATTTCTCCTCCACATGCATCACCATCCATTGATCCTCTTGCTCCTCCTTCTCTTCCACTTGTGTCACCATCCACCAATCCTTGTCCTTCTCCTCCACGCATGTCATTATCCACCATTCACCTCCTTCTCCTCCTCCACATGTGTTAGAAGCTTTTGATTCTTTGGGCACTATGCATAGGTTGATCTTAATAGAGACACATTCGATAGTATATTTTTGTCCTTTCTTTTTGGCATGGGTAGTAATAGACCCTCTACCTCTAGTAGCATAGACACTAATGCATCTCGCTCTGGTGATGGACCTAGTTTGTAGTGGTATTAATTGGCATGTATAGTGATTGTTTTATATTTGAGTGGGCCTAATGGTTAAGAACATGTGTTTCATGGTCGTGAGCTTAAAATTGGATAGTGATAATAATAATAATAATAATAATAATATTATTATTATTAATAATAATATTTATAATAATAACAATAATAATAATAATAATAATAATCTATTTTTAAGGTCACTACTAAGAGAGACACCATTTAGCCGTCTGCTATAGTGCGGTGTGCTAGGGATGGACCAGATAGGCCCCCATATAAGTGCAGCCATAGGGATGATACATGGCCTACCACCCCAGTGGACGATAGGTCTCATAATTTACAATAATAGTCCTCTTGTTGCACGTGTGACGATCCTTGACTGGGATTACACTCCTATATAGTCCCTGGGCCTTGGTAATGAAAGAGTAATTTCCTATTCTCCTACACCTATAAGTGGTGAGAGTGAGCTTGCTTCTCTGATGCCTGGCTAAAGAACAAAGTTGACAAATTGGCCTATGAGACTCCTTTGTTTGTGGGACAAGGGACCCCTGTGAATTTGAATTTATAACCTCCAAGGAGGAAACACCCACTCTTAACTATTAGGCCCACTCAAGTTGTATATATAATAATAATGATAAATAATAAATTTTATAAAAACACCATATTTATTACTCCCTATTAAATCTTTTCAATAACATTTTAAAATAAAATTCAAATGACTTAATCAAATTTATTATTTTACTATATAAAATATTTAAAAAACTATTTTTTTTAACAACCTTTTAAAATAAATTTTAAATTACTTAATCATATTTACTTTTTTCCTATACAAAAAGGTTTAATAAATGAATGCATAAGATAATATTTAGAACAACATTTTAAAATAAAAATTTAAATGATTTTGTCAAATTTATTTTATAATTATATAAATATAATAAAAAACTTTGTTATAAAAAATCAAATTTATTTTTTAATTATATAAATATAATAAAAAACTTTGTTATAAAAAATCAAATTTATTTACAAAAAGGTTTAATAAATGAATGCATAACATAATATTTAGAACAACATTTTAAAATAAAAATTTAAATGATTTTGTCAAATTTAAATGATAACCAAGTGCAGGCCTTCCACGAACCTCCCAGCCTTAGATCGCACTGCTCATCAGCTCAGCAATGGGTCACCCTCGAGCTGGGACTAAGCTCCATCCCAAGGCAAGGAATTCTAGGCTAGGTTGAGGTTACAGGGAAACAACAGAGAAAATCTGGAAGGATTCTTCCCAGGATGCCATCCTACGCCCACTACTACCAGACTCTCATTCCCCACATGCATGTTCCGCCCGGGAGTATACACCTTCACAAGCACAGTCCATTGGTGCTAACCTCCCTCTCTAGGCCTCGGCAACAGGCTAGATCAGGAATTCTCAGAGCCTGAAGCTGGTGCTAGACACTCTCTGGAAGAAACCTCTTCCAACAACTTCCACCTCCCTCACCTAGAGAGAGATCACACAGAGGCTCAATCACAAATCGTGCTGGCCATCAAGCCATGCGCAGTCTAGCTCTGAGTGGTCACCATAGCCAACTGGAAATACAAACACAGCCTCTCAAACAGGCTCAGCAATCGCTCAAGGCCTCACAGTGATGGTTCACGGGAATGCATGATGAGTAACAGAGAATCCATCCTTAGGTAACAGAGACTTCCATAATGTTTTTATTCCCAAACAGAAGGCTACAAACTATCAGTGATCTATATTCTGAACAAGAATATAAAATGCTATTTATCACGGAAAGGCATCCATGGGTGGTCAGAACAAAGTACATATTGCAACAAGATGAAGATAGCAATGAGGATCCGAAACTATACAAAGAAGCATATACCCAACACTGGGATCCTTATACATTTTTCCACTTCCATGACCATCCAGTAGAATGATGAAGATTGTCTTACTGCCAGATAGACTGTGACAGTCGGTTTTCGTAGAATGATGAAGATTGTCTTACTGCCAGATTCATGTCTTAATGACCGACAGTGGTGTCATTCAGGTTTTAGTGGGTTTACTGTATCAAACATCCACTATGTAATTATTGTCCTCATGTAATAATGAGCATCTTGGAAACTCGGAGCACTTCTCCAACTTTTGGTGTGGTTTGACCCACATTTCCAAGATCCTCTTCTTTATTTCATGTTATTTTTGTCCTCTGATAGGGGAATCTTGCATGACTACCCCGTCAGACTACTGTTTCATCTACTTTCCGTTGATATGAAATAAATCTTATGATTTGGTCGAAGATTCTTGCATGAATACATCCGTCGAATCCATAAAGAAAGATTGAGTGGTCGACATATAGGACTATTAGTCTTTTCGAGTCTTTTCTTCATGATGACTCTTCCTTCACAAATTTGTATAAATGAAGGATGAGAGTTCATTCTTGAGGAGGAACTTTCATAGAGAGTTAGAGTGTTAGTCAGTCTGAGTCTCTAAGCTTCCCTTCTGTCTGAAGCTTTGTGCCATTCTAAGTCTGTAAGTAATTTTGTGAGTGTGAGCGAATACGAGCATCCCGCTCTTTTTCTGTGCATCCTACACATAGTTGTAATACCTTGGCATTCATGCTCTGAATATTAATATAAAGAAGTCTTTCGCATATGTGTTTATCTTTGAAATTTGACCATTGTCTCTGTAACATGTACACATTGTGATCTTGTTTATTTGCCTGTATTTGCAATCGGTGTTCCTTGGTACTGCTTGTCGAATTTCACTCATCCGGAGATAAGGTTCACTCGTGGTTGGTTGTCGAGTCGTCTGTCGAACACTGGTAGTAAGTCCCGCTAGGCAAGGAGGCCGCTAAGGGAAGTGGTAGGTGCAGAGAGGCTCTGGAGACCAACTATAGGGTTCACATAAGGCCATAAAATCTTGGTGGAGTCCAAGTGGTGGGGTTCACAAGGGGGCAGAGTATAGCGGTTAACCCGACGATATTGGTTCTGTCAAGAGTAGCAGAAATTAGAAGACCAGATGAAAAGAGGAGATTGTGCATGAGACAAATTTGATCATCAAGCTTCATTCTCTGACAGAGGAGGCCTCTGACAAGATGTTCGAGATAGCATCTTACAAATGGTATCAGAGCCATGCACTTCATTTCGAGCCGAGTATGATATCAGACTCTTCGATCTGATAAAATCTATTCACTCTGTTTTATAGATTGTGTGCATATTTATCTATGTGTGATAAGAATCCAGTGTCATATCAAGAGTCTTGGGCCCTTTAAAGGCAGGGTTTCCACTCTTGCGACACATCTCTGAGTCCGTATCAGTAATCTCGGGCTCTTTAAAGGCATAGTTTCCACTACTGCGACCTCCTGACAGAGTTACTAGTTTCTGCCTGAGAAGTCGGCCAGGAGCCTATCTAATCTTCTTTAGGGAAGACACAAGACTAAAAGCCCTGCTTTCCTATGCAGTTATAGTAATCTCTACTACTTCCAATGGATTCTTCAGTCTGTGTAAGATCTGTAAATAATACTGTAGATAGTATTACATCCACTTCTGAACCTACATTTTGTTTAATGATTCACTACATGCCTACTATTGAGACACTTGATCCTAGACTGCAAGATGTATACAAAGACATGATACCTCCTAACACACCTAAATATGGGTTAGGGTATATAGAACAATGTGACCAAGTTATTCCAGGCTGCAGATTTTCTAATCCCTTACCTAATGACATTCGAAGACCTTTTGTGGATGAAATACACAAATTTCATTCAGTTATGAAAGGATGCCATAAGGGCTCTATAGAGGAAAAATGGATCAAGAATATGTTGAACTAGGATTTGTTTACAAATCCTGAGACTAATGAATTTAATACAACTGTGTGAGACTGTGAAAAATTGAAACTATCTCATGACTTGCAAAAATATATATCTGACAACAACATATGGATTTCTTTCTTCGAATGGAAGAAAATAAATCATAAGGTTGTAGTACAAATCATGGGAGAAACCTCTAATGTCTCTCCCAAACACAAGTGGAAACGTATCGAAGGCCAAGTTGTAGAATCTAATTCTACTTTTCCACCCTTCAAGGGCATTTTCCTTGAAGACAATAATCGACAAGTAAAAGCAGTTTCTTTACTGTTGTCTAAGGAAGCTATCCATCTTTCCAGGATTGATAAAAGAGTTCATTCTGTATCTGAACAAATAAATTGGACCAATACTGCCTTAAAAAGCATGGCCACAAATACCTTTGTGACCAATGATTATGCCAGAAAAGGGCAAATCATAGATCTACAAGTTTCAACAAATACTATTGTCCATTCTGTAAATTAGATTCAAGAAAAGGTCACAGATGTAAAGGATAAAATGCACTCTGCTTTATGTGAAATATCAAGCAAATCTAGAGAGTCCTTAAGAAACCATGAAGAACTTATGGAAGGATTGGGACATGCTTTCTCTAAGATGGGAAAGACTTTGACATAAATTAAATAGAAGGATAGTAACCCTGATAAACCTATCATTGATTCATTCATCCTTCCAAATCCCTCTATTTCAATATTGTCTCATGTATATAAACCTTCCGAGACAGTAATCCAAAAAATATTTCCTCACCATTTTCCTACAGAAGAAAGTACCTCAAAATCTGACAAACCAAAGTCTTCTTCAAAAAATGATATCCCGTAACTCTTTAGTAAAGAACATCTCTCTCTAGTTACTATCCAAAATCCTGCATATGAGAACATTCCACATCATACCAGCAAACCATCAACCCCAGACCTAATTGGAAAAGGTAGATTGCCTGAATCTCAGACCTTTGTTGAAGATTGGTTCCAAGAATGGAACATAGATAGTTTGTTTGTTGCCCAGATCAGACAAATGATTGATAGAATGTATGTTTCTTACAAAATTATGTGCATGAAAGGCAAAACAGAAATAGAAGCATGCAAATCTATCATTCAATTCTTCACAGGCACTCTAAATAAATGGTGGGAAGTAATATCTTCTACTATTATGATTGCAAATATGGAGGCTGAAGTTCTCAGAGATGAACAAGGGGACATTGTTTACCATACTGATGGAAGCCCCCAAAATAACATGATAGGTTCTCTAACCACTGCAATCTTAGAGCATTGGTGTGGGACAGAATCTGAACTAGCTGATAATGAAATGCAGAAAGATGTCAGAATTTGAAGAATTTCATAAAGACTGGACTCAAAGAATATTTGAAGTCCAAGACAGTCAAAACCTTCTATGGAAACAAGTATACTTGGCAGCCATACCAAGTAAATTTGTAGAATACTTGAAAATGCAGGAAGTATTCAAACTTCCTTATGAAATGTACACATGGGGAGAAATCTACTCAATAATTACTAAGGATTTAATTGGACTAGGTGTAAATATGAAAGTCCAAAACTCTGTATCTAAACTGTCCTATCTTCCTGACCAAAAATCTATTTGTGAAAAATATGGATTATACATTGCAGATCTAGTTAGGAAGAAAAGGAAAAAGAAAAAAGAGAAGATGAAAGAAGAAAAAATAAGTTGATATAAGTATCGGTACAAACCCAAGACTCACTATACGATACCTTTCCAACGAGCTATCACACGCCTAAAACGGAGATCGTATGCAAAAGTTACGACCCCGGGAAGTTGATGTACTCACTTACCCAAAGGGGGCAAACATGACCTTTGGCGCTTCATCTCCGAGGGTTAGGGTTTTGGATGCCTAGGACTTTTGGAATTCCTGTTTATTGTAAAAAGGCCCTCAGAGCCTCATTGTAATTATCTCCTTGCGAATGCGAGTAGCCGTCACATCTCTTCTCAGAGATAAGCTGTCACCATTCTAGCGAGTCTTTCACTCTATATTTTTATAGTCTCTGTACATTTCTTTCATTAATAGAAATCGTGCATTACTGTATATCTATGTTTATGGTTGCATCTCTGATACATTTCTGTTATATTATTGAATATCGGTGATATCTTTGTGCATTTCTTTATTATATCTCCAATCTCATTTTGTGCCGAAAATAATCTGGATCAACCTCCCTCACCTAGAGAGAGATCACACACAGGCTCAATCACAACTCGCTCTGGCCATCAAGCCACGTGCAGTCCAGCTCTGCGTGGTCACCATAGCCAACTGGAAATACAAACACGGCCTCTCAAATAGGCTCAACAATGTCTTGAGGCCTCACAGTGATGGTTCACGGGAATGCATGATGAGTAATTCCCGCAGGGGTCGACACAAACTCCATGACTCAGAACGGAGGGTGAAACCGGCTCTTTAGAAACAAACATAGGCTTCTCGGCTCACAAAATAGAGGTGTACCCAGATTTACAGAGCCAAACACAGGCTTTCCAACTACTTCAAAAATGGCGGAATGGTTCAGGGTCACGACTTCGGGACAGAGCCTCCACGCATAGGTTCGATCAGTCGGACAGAGGATGTGCACGGACTATAAAAGACAACATGGAATTCTCGACTCTTAGGAATGCACCAGGTAATCTTGTAGAGGTTGGGTCGGTCATACTGTTTAGCGCTCCCTACCCTCTCAGGTAGTCCGGTGGAATGGAGGAGCTCCCTCCCGCGGCTCATCTTAGCCATTTTATTTGCATGATTCGGGGCTGACACTTGTTGCCCTGGAAACTGCATGCGTTCCTTGGCATGCATTACCTTCCTTATGGTTAGGAACTTAGGATAAAACATAAATGGCACATGTTCTTTTGGAATAATAATAAAATATTATTCCTAGGATTAAGCACCCTATGTCAAACACTTAGCCCCTTTTTCCACCTTCCATCCCCTAATCCCTTGCCCACTCTATGGATGCTTAGTCCCCCTTCACTCATTCATTGTGGTCGGTCTACACCTGGTGGTGTTTACAATTTTATTAAATGTTTTTGCATATATATACAAGTATAAAATCAGGCCCTTGGCCTCCAACCCTTAGGCTCTCTGACCTAACAATCACATAAGCCCACCGGCTTATACAAACTTGGCTCACCATCCTATAAAACATATTTAAAATTCATTTCATGCATCAGATTACAACTAGGATCGGTCTTGGGGACATTACAATCCCCCTCCCCTTATTTCTGAACTGTCCTTAGTGCAACTCAAACTGTCTCTGCAAGCCTTTCAAAATTTTCAAAAAGATGTAGGTACTCTTCCCGCATAACCTCTTCATGCTCCCATGTCACGTCCTCAGGACCGTACCGGGTCCACTGGACCTTTACAAGCTCTATGGCTTGATTCCGGAGCTGTTTTCTTTTTATGTCCAATATGCACACAGGATGCACTTGCAGGACACCTTCTGGTTCCACCTGAATCACATTCCAATGGATAACATGATTAGCATTAGGTACATATTTCTTAACCAGTGAAACATGAAACACATTATGTACAGTCATAGAAGAAAGTAATGCAAGCATGTATGCAACTGGCCCAATCCTTTCCAGGATCTCAAATGGCCCAAAAAATCTTGCTGCCAATTTGGCGCAACTTCCCAACCTCAAGGAACTTCTGTTAGTTTTAACTTTCAGGAAAACATGGTCACCCACTTTGAATTCTCTATGGGTTCTGTTACTGTCAACGTAAGTTTTCTGCCTACCCTGGGCAGCTTTAAGATTCCTTTTAATTTTTATCATTTGATCTTCCATCTCTTTGAGTAGCTCAGGCCCAACTACTGCTCTGTCAGTGGGATTATCCCAGCTCACAGGAGTGTTGCACTTTCTTCCATAAAGTGCTTCGAATGGGCTCATCTTCAATGATGCATGATACCCATTATTGTAGGCGAATTCTACCAAATACAGGTAGTGTTCTTAGTATGTATTCTATTACCCTGTTCACCCTCTCTGTCTGACCATCAGACTCAGGTTGATACGCTATACTAAAGTTCAAATTCCTTCTGAATCCCTTGAACGGTCATTTCCATAAATTCGAGGTGAATTTCGGGTCCCTATTAGACACAATTGTCTTAGGAATTACGTGCAAGCGTGCAACTTCTTTTAAAAAGATATCAACAACATCAGCTGCCCTGTGGGTGGTTTTCAGTGGAATAAAATGGGCGTCTTTAGTAAGCTTGTCCACCACCACCATGATTGAATCATGTTGCTTGTTGGTTCTAGGTAGTCCGGTGATAAAATCCATTGTTACCACATTCCATTTCCACTCAGGAATGGGTAAAGGCTGCAACAACCCTGCTAGATGTCTATGCTCAGCCTTAACCTTCTGGAACTCCATACATCTAGCGATGTATTCAACAATTTCTTTCTTCATACCCGGCCAAAAAAAATGGCTTTTGACCGCTGCCACAGTCTTCTGATATCCAGGATGTTCAGCATAAGCCACGTTATGCATCTCCTTTACAATTTCCAGCTTCAATTCTCGGACATTGGGTACATACACTCTATTTTTATACAGAAGTAAACCATCAGTTCCCAAGGTGTAACTTTCCTTGGTCTGTGGTCTCTCACGTTGTTGTATCTTTGC